>ONZH01025209.1:0-27206 GCA_900303285.1 Rhinella marina
GGCAGTACATACGGCCCAGGGTCAGTCTCAGTCCCAGCCTCCACCAAGTTAACCCAATGTGCCGTCAGTGAGATATAGTGTCCCTGCCGCAGCACTTGTCCACATGTCCGTGTTAGGTGCCTTCTCAGAAACAGCGTTGGTCAGGGCAGGATGATGTTCTTGACACGGCTGGTGTAGGGCTGGACGGCACATCGGGAAAAACATTGGCTGGCCGAATACGAGGGGCAGCCACCGCCATGAGATTGCGAAAGGCCTTGGTCTCTACCAGCCTATAGGCAGCTCTCCAGGCTCAGCAATTTGAGATGTGGACGTTGAGGGCTTGGGCATGTGGGTGGGTGAACTGTATTTCCTCTTGCACTCCAGCGTCTGCTGTAAAACAGCTGAAGCTGCGTGGGACACATTGGTGGACCTGTGGAGGATCGTGGAGGCGAATGTGGTTTTCTGGCGGGAGGCGCTCGTGCGGTCCTGGCAGGGCGTTGACTGCAGAGGCAGGAGTGACACAGGGGAAGGAGCAGTGGTGTGACCCGCAGGAGGATGGTGAACGGCCTTGGTTCCATTGAGTGGGGTGTTTAGCACTCATATGCCTGCGCATGCTGGTGGTGGTTAGGCTAGTAGTGGTGGCACCCCTGCTGATCCTGGTGTGGCACAGGTTGCACACCACAGTCCGTCGGTCATCCTCAATTTCTTTAAAGAACCTCCAGACTGGCGAACATCTAGGCCTTGCCACGGGAGCTTCACTACGTGAAACAGTTGCTGCTGATGCACCAGCTCTGGCCCTGCTTCTCCCTCTGGCCACACCACTGCCTCGTCCAACCTGTTCTGGTGCAGCACTCGCCTCCGCCTCAGAAGCACTGTCTTCACTCGGCTTATCAACCCAGCTTGGGTCAGTCACCTCGTCATCCTCCGATTCCTCAGTCTTCTCCCCCTCAGTCTTTTCCCCCCTCGGACTTCCTGCCCTGACTTCTTCCACTAACTCAACATTGTCATCATAATCATCATCACCCACAGACTGCGACAGTTGGAAAACTTGGGCATCGGGAACGAGGTCAGCAGCAACCTGAGAAGTGGTTTGTGACTCTGGGAAGGGTCCAGAAAACAGTTCCTGAGAGTATGCCGGATCGCATTCCAAATTTTCCTGGGAGGGGGCAGACTGGGGGGAAGGAGGTTGAGGTGGAGGAGCCAGAGGAGTGCTCCCTTGGGTAACGTGGGTGGACTGCGTGGAAGACTGACTGGGGGACAAATTACTTGAAGAATTGTCCGCAATCCACGACATCAGCTGTTCACACTGTTGTGGTTTCAACAGTCCTCTACCACGTGTCCCTGTAGGTTGAGACATGAAGCTAGGGAGTGTAGCTCTGCGGCGTTCCCCTGCTCCCTCATCAGCAGGTACTGTCTCACCCTGCCCAGGACCACGGCCTCTGCCCCCTGCAGTAATTGAATGCCCACGCCCTCATCCTCGACCCTTAGCCCTGGGGTTCAACATTTTCTGTATATAAGTGTATTATATAAAAAATAAAAAATAAATGGGCCTGCTGTACTGAAACCCACAAACTTGTTCAGTCTAGTTGAATTAAGTGACGTACAGAAAGTGTCACCTGGACAGAAAATACGGATTGTAGTGAGTTTACTGAACTGTGACACACAGAATGGTTCCACACTGCTGTGTGAAATGGATTTGTATCACTGAGCTAAAACAAACACAAAACTATTTTTTTTATATATTTTTTTGTTTAGTTTTGTTTTTTTGGAACGTGACGTGCAGAAACTATCGTAGAGCTAACTGACACCCTGCTGACGGTGGATATTTTGACTGCGACCCAGACAAATGTCGCACAGAGATTTTTGGGATCAAGGTATATACGTGAGAGCAAAAGACCTGGTTGTATTAAGTGACGTACAGAAAGTGTCACCTGGACAGAAAATACGGATTGTAGTTAGTGTACTGAACTGTGACACACAGAATGGTTCCACGCAGCTGTGTGAATGGATTTGTATCACTGAGCTAAAAACAACAAAAAAACTATTTTTTTTATATATTTTTTTGTTAGTTTTGTTTTTTTTTTGGAACGTGACGTGCAGAAACTATCGTAGAGCTAACTGACACCCTGCTGACGGTGGCCTATTGACTGCGACCCAGACAAATGTCACAGAATTCTTGGATCAAGTATACGTGAGAGCAAGACCTGGGTTGTATTAAGTGATGTACAAAAGTGCACCTGGACAGAAAATACGGATTGTAGTGATGTACTGAACTGTGTTACACAGAATGCCACGCAGCTGTGTGAAATGGATTTGTATCACTTAGCTAAAACAACCAAAAACTATTTTTTATTTATTTATTTTGTTTTGTTTTTTGTGAAGTGCAAAATATCGAGAGCAACTGACACCCTGCTAGGTGATTGACTGCGACCAAAATGTCGCACAGAGATTTTTTGTCAAGGTAGTGAGAGCAAAGTGGTGTATAAGTGACGTACAGAAAGTGTCACTGACAGAAAATACGGACTGAACTCACACAGAATGTTCCACACTGTGTGAAATGGATTTGGAGATATCAGCAGCTCTTATTGGTTCTTCCTAGGCCCTAGAAACGCAGCAGCTCTATCCTAACGACATCCAGACAGCATCTGAGCCGAGCACCGCGGCCAGTCACTAGTATATTCCAGGGTCACCTGATCAGGCCAGCCAACCCCTGCTATCGACATGTAAGGGCCCCACGTGATGCTGGGTGTACCGCAGAGTCTCCTGGCTTGTGATTGGCTGCGTTTATAGGCGCAAAAATGCACGATGCGGAAGTTGCCATTTCCTCGAGCATGGCGAGATACTCGTCCGAGCAGCGAGCACTTACGAGTACCGTAATGCTCGAACGAGCACCAAGCTCGGACGAGTTGCTCGCTCATCTCTAGTCTTAAACGTTAGACAGCTACATAGGAAGCTGTCTTACATTTAGAATCAGTGGTGGATACACCAAAGTTATGTAGAGGCCGGCGACCCACCACCAGTACAGGGGTTAATAAATGTTCCCGATATTTTTTCTAAATCTCTTGCATACTCTTTAACCAATTTATGATCCAGTGCTAGGTCTTGGCTGCATCTAATTAGGTACCAGTAGTCCTACTACACTAGCAAGATCTCAAAATAAGTCCAGATTTTTCTGAAAAGATGGACTGTTTTTAAAACCCCAAAAATAAGTTTACATTTTTTACAGCCTGCTTATAAAATGGAGACAAGTTGCCAAGGAGGACCTCCACGACTGTGGAAATCCTGCACTGTCCACCAGCTGTTTCCTCTACCTTAGGGCTCATGCACACGACCGGTGCCGGGCACTGGCCATTTGCAGGCCGCATCACGGATCGTGGACCCATTCACTTTAATGGGTCCACAATCACGGTGATGTGGAGAGGAGGCACGGATCGGAACACCACGGAAGCACTACGTGTGCGTCCGTGGTGTTTCTGGACGTGCCTCCACACAGCAAAAAAGTAGCGTATGCACTACTTTTTTGCGGTGGGGACCGTCAGATGCGGATCGTGGACCCCATTCAAGTAAATGGGTCTGCGATCCGAATGCGGTGGCCCCACAGTCAGTGCCCGTGCATTGTGGAACAAAAATTACGGTCCACAGCACAGGCACTGAACGCACACGTTCGTGTGCATGAGCCCTTAGACTGCTGCTTGGAAAGAGGTGAGAGTGGATATTGGACATACGAAGTATGGCTCTGGCTGTGACTGGTATTGTTAACACAAGGGTAGAATTCCTTCCGCATGTACTTCAATAAAAAGGGAAGTTCTCAAGTGTCATTTCGACTTAAATGTCATACAGCTACAAGAAAAAGTAAGTCGATCCTTTGCAATAACCTGGATTTTTGCATCGATAGCTTATAAAAGTAGTCTGACCATAATCAAAGTCACAATTAAGGACAAATGAAGTCTTAAGGTGGATTTACATGTGCCAAGGAGCAGCACTGGTTGCTTGTTCAGTGGGGATGAAGCACTTCGTTTACACGCAGCAATCACCTCCACAGTATCAAGATGAGAGATCGCCATTGCGATTACTCGTCCTCATACAGCTGCATTGTTTCTGGGCAGTAGATCGCTGTTTAGAGAGCACGATCTGCTGCCCAGAAACGAGAATTTACTTGCCTGCACTAACAACAGTTTCACCCAATGAACGAGTATTTCACTTGTTTATCGGGTAATTGGCTGCACCTGTAGGCCTCTTTCATACGAATGTATTTTTTGTGGACTCCGATCCGCATTTTTCACATGAAAAATGTGGACCCATTCATTTCTATGGGTCCGCAAAAAATGCGGACAGCACACCGTGTGCTGTCCGCATCCGTTGCTTCGTTCCGTAGCCCGCAAAAAAAAAAATAGAGCTGTCCTATTCTTGTCCGTATTACGGACAAGAATAGTACTGTTCTATTAGGGGTCAGCTGTTCCGTTCTGCGAAATACGGAATGCACACAGATGCCATCCGCTGTTTTTGCGGCTCCGAAATTTGCGGACCGCAAAACACAACGTTCGTGTGAAAGTAGCCTTAGACTGGCAGATTGTCGGGAACAAGCGTTCTTCCCGATACATCTACCATAACTAAATTATTAACACAGAAGCAAGTGTACTGTTCATGTCATCCATTGCACATTGCGCAAAAATCCAAAGTGCAGAAAGAAAAAGTAAGTGGTTTAATTAGATAGATAGATAGATAGATAGATAGATAGATAGTTACAGTTTCAGTTACCAACTGAAAATATTCCATAGGGGTTCCCTCAGACTCCCCCAAAGATAGTAGAAATGAATTGAGTTTATCATTTTCTACAGTTGATACGTATTTGATGATATTTTGATTATGTTGGTGTTTGTTGTTTGTGTTTGCTTGAACATAATATCATACAGCAGCATGTCCTTTGAGGTTCTTCTACACAGTTTAACCTTGATCAGTTATGGTTTCTGCTATTTTAATATACTCAATGTAGTCCAAAGCTTCTGGCTGCATTCCCGATAGCAAAAAATGCCTTCAAGTTAAATGTAGGCTAAATCTCCGTTATGTTCAAATTTGTAGTGAGACTACATTCTTGCAAATAGCCTATTAGTCGCATTGTAGAAAATTACACCAATTCAGACTACATTTGAGTGATATATCCGTAATAGCTTATCATATACTTCACATTTCCACATAATTATTGTTGGAGGCAAGTTATACATTGAATTCTCATGTGCCTCTACCTACAATGTATTAACTAAAAATATAAATTCCTCCCTCTGTGCTAAGTAGTGTAGAAAGGTTATATCTTCAGGCAATCAGCTAAATGAAATTTTGACTTGTCTCCTGAAAGGATCTAACATACCTGAAAAAAAATTATAACTACTTTTGGCCATTTATGTGCTTCACTTTCATACATTTATCATATCTGACAACCATGAAAAATTCATAAAGTCAAATTCCAGCAAAAGTATTTTATGGACTATTGACTAGATATGCCATAAACATCAAATTGGTAGCAGTCTTAAAAATGTTTTCTCAAACATTTAGACACTGGAAGATCCAGAAAATAATGGTGCCTGGTTCCTAGAGGACATGATGCTTACTCTAGAGCAAGATAAATATTAATGGAGGCTTCTCAACAAAATATTGGGTGGGGACCCTATCCTTAGGTGATTGATTACTATTGGCAGAAAGGGAACATAATGTGCATCTCTAATAACTCCTGTTCATGTCATGTCAATGCTGGTATGCCGTTGTCTTAATTGAATAAGATAATGGAGCATAATGTGCATCTCCAACAACTCCTGTTCATGTCATGTCAATGCTGGTATGCCGTTGTCTTAATTGAATAAGATAATGGAGGTGTCCTCAGCTCATCCTTGGTAGAGGCCCTAGGACAAAGGCCTTATTTGCTCTTCTTACCATCCGATGTGCTGATTAACCCTCCATTAAAATAAATGTCATGTACTTACCAGTCTGTGTTCCGGCGGCAAGCTCGGCCTCTTCGTTGCAATGCAGCTGGGGTAATTCCATTGCTGCGGCAACCAGCTCACCTATCAGGGAGCAGGGATGCATGGTCAATCAGCCTCAGTATCGGCGTCACATGCATATTGTCAGTGGGAGATTAAAATAGGCAGCTGCTGGCAACAGGTGCCTATGAGTGGTCTTTTTGCCTCACTAGTGTGTATTGTATTCTGACTTCTGGATTCTGATTTCTGGATTGTCCCTGACCTTGCTCCTGACTACCTACTATTCTTCTGACATTATTTCCTGGTACTGACTCTATGTGGTATTTGACTCTGTGTTTTTATGTTGTGTTGGTTCTGACTTATCTCTCTGGTTTGGACTCTGACTTGATTTTGACTTAGCTTTGGGATTCTGATGCATTCCTGGTTTTGTCTTTTTTACCCCACCAATGTTGGAGCCCCTGCACCGAGTTTTGAGACACCATTTAGGGTGGATCGTGCAAGTAGGTAGGGACAGTGGTGCAAGTGCAGTATGGTGCTGCACTGTTCACTACTCCACGTGACAATACATTTGAGATACGAAAACTGCTAAGTAAATGCTGCAACTTCAACTAATGGCAAGTTAAAGTGCAGTCAGGCAATTAACAGTTAGGTGAGAGCATCACCCATGGCCAGTGTAAGGGTCCATTCACACGTCAGTATGAATGGTTCCGCATCCGTTCTGCAATTTTGCGGAACGGGTGCAGGCCCATTCATTTTCAATGGGGCCGCAAAAGACGCGGACAGCACACAGTGTGCTATTCGTATCTGCATTTCCATTCTGCGGCCCCGCAAAAAAATAGAACATGTCCTATTTTTGTCTGCAGCCATGGAGAGTATAAGGCATTTCTATTGTGCTGACACATGGCCGGTACCGGTGTTTTGCGGATCCGCAAAACACACGCGGACGTGTGAATGCACCCTAAATGTAATAGCACCCCTGTTCACAGACTCTTACTACAATCAAGCAAGGCAATATGAGTGCATATTATCAGCCTAAACTTTAAAGGGTGTGTACATTTTTAACTAGATCAATCTGTGTGATCAGGAGACTCCAAGAGATTTCATGGCTACTAACACACACAAGCACAATTCTGTGATGTTAAATAGTGACATATGACCAATATTGCTAAATTAACAAAGAGTGTTTTGCAGGACCTCCCGTTTGGTACATGGTTCCAAAAATGGTACATATTGTATGAACACAACTGTAAGTATAGTAGTCCACAGTATAGTAGCATTTAGTATTTAAAGGAAGTGTGAGATAGCAGCACATATCCTTTTTATCGAATCTGTTTTTATTTTCTGATTGCCGATTTATTCCCTTTTCTGAACATGATTATGGGGGCAGCCATCTGAGCTGTTCTCAACAGCATTTAGAAAAGCATTAATAACATTGCTTTACGGCAGTCCCATGGGCCATAGACACAATGGTCTGGAGGGGACCTCATTGAATTCTATGACAGAGTTTTCAAGGCATGCTCTGTGACCTGTACAGAGGTCATTGTACAAGGAAACAATAGATAAGTTCTGACAGTCACCTATTGTGATTGGGGGATCCTGTGTTATCTATACACAGAGGTAATATATGTCATTCTAAACCTGCCTGTAATGATAAGAAGATAACTGCAGTAAAGTGATCTGTATAGACCAAGAAGTGGAACTTAAAAATAGAATCAACAAAAACTCTTTACAAATACAGTACAGACCAAAAGTTTGGACACACCTTCTCATTCAAAGAGTTTTCTGTATTTTCATGACTATGAAAATTGTAGATTCACACTGAAGGCATCAAAACTATGAATTAACGCATGTGGAATTATATTCTTAACAAAAAAGTGTGAAACAACTGAAAATATGTCTTATATTCTAGGTTCTTCAAAGTAGCCACCTTTTGCTTTGATTACTGCTTTGCACACTATTGGCATTCTCTTGATGAGCTTCAAGAGGTAGTCACCTGAAATGGTATTCCAACAGTCTTGAAGGAGTTCCCAGAGATGCTTAGCACTTGTTGGCCCTTTTGCCTTCACTCTGCGGTCCAGCTCACCCCAAACCATCTCGATTGGGTTCAGGTCTGGTGACTGTGGAGGCCAGGTCATCTGGCGTAGCACCCCATCACTCTCCTTCTTGGTAGCCCTTACACAGCCTGGTGGTGTGTTTGGGGTCATTGTCCTGTTGATAAATAAATGATGGTCCAACTAAACGCAAGCCGGATGGAATAGAATGCCGCTGCAAGATGCTGTGGTAGCCATACTGGTTCAGTATGCCTTCAATTTTGAATAAATCCCCAACAGTGTCACCAGCAAAGCACCCCCACACCATCACACCTCCTCCTCCATGCTTCACGGTGGGAACTAGGCATGTAGAGTCCATCCGTTCACCTTTTCTGCGTCAAACAAAGACACGGTGGTTGGAACCAAAGATCTCAAATTTGGACTCATCAGACCAAAGCACAGATTTCCACTGGTCTAATGTCCATTCCTTGTGTTCTTTAGCCCAAACAAGTCACTTCTGCTTGTTGCCTGTCCTTAGCAGTGGTTTCCTAGCAGCTATTTTACCATGAAGGCCTGCTGCACACAGTCTCCTCTTAACAGTTGTTGTAGAGATGTGTCTGCTGCTAGAACTCTGTGTGGCATTGACCTGGTCTCTAATCTGAGCTGCTGTTAACCTGAGATTTCTGAGGCTGGTGACTCGGATGAACTTATCCTCCGCAGCAGAGGTGACTCTTGGTCTTCCTTTCCTGGGGCGGTCCTCATGTGAGCCAGTTTCTTTGTAGCACTTGATGGTTTTTGCGACTGCACTTGGGGACACTTTCAATGTTTTCCCAATTTTTCGGACTGACTGACCTTCATTTCTTAAAGTAATGATGGCCACTCGTTTTTCTTTACTTTTTTTGCTTTTTTTCTTGCCATAATACAAATTCTAACAGTCTATTCAGTAGGACTGAATCCACCTGACTTCTGCCCAACACAACTCATGGTCCCAAACCCATTTATAAGGCAAGAAATCCCACTTATTAAACCTGACAGGGCACACCTGTGAAGTGAAAACCATTTCAGGTGACTACCTCTTGAAGCTCATCAAGAGAATGCCAATAGTGTGCAAAGCAGTAATCAAAGCAAAAGGTGGCTACTTTGAAGAACCTAGAATATAAGACGTATTTTCAGTTGTTTCACACTTTTTTGTTAAGTATATAATTCCACATGTGTTAATTCATAGTTTTGATACCTTCAGTGTGAATCTACAATTTTCATAGTCATGAAAATACAGAAAACTCTTTGAATGAGAAGGTGTGTCGAAACTTTTGGTCTGTACTGTATGTGAAACAAAAAAAAATTAAATGATTGGTCGTTTTCTGATGACACATTCTCTTTAAGTACTGTACAGAAAAGGTATTCTATTCTATAGGACCTTCAGATGTTGATCCCTCGTACATTGCCTAACTGCCAGATTTCTCTCTATCCCGGTGCCATTTGTTATTCATTCTCCTGTGTACGCATAGACCTATGGCTAACACATGTCTGGTGCTTACATTTTTTCCACAAAAAATGTTCTTTTCACGTTGCCTGGAAATACACTAGACACAAATTTCTACTTTGAAAGAATGGCCTTTTGCCTAGTAAACCTAATAAAATCTACAGTGCCAAATAATATTTGTATTATTTTTGTAATGATTTATCTAACATTCACACACAAGATTAGAAGTGGCATATTTCTCAAACCAGAGGGGAAAATATTAGGGTACACATCTGTCTGGGAATTTTCAGCTCAGATTGCTCAGAGTTGTATTCATCTATGTTGCCCTGGCTGATAACATGCTTAACCATCTGTTTGGATGGCACTGTGCCTCCTACTAGTTTGTGTGAGTTCTCCATCCTGGGCAGGAGCCAATATTTGATAAATTTGTATAAGCACCGAGTTCTAAACTAGCAGCTTATCAACACATACACACTTGCATGCAAAATATGACAACCAATAATATGTTTCGTGCACTTTCTCATCTGTAAGTTCTACATCTCATCCTGTTGATACACACATCCACTAGTTTTTACAATTAATAACTTAGAATTCATTAATGTTGGGAAGATCTAGCAAGGTATAGAAAAACCCAGCCACACGCGACAGACACAATTAATATTAATTGTAAAGAATATACAGTATAATTAAAAGGGCTGTCTGGGGCCTTTCAGCAAGACATGCGTAGGAAGCATACTTATCAGCTCCCTGTTGCAGGGTTCTGGCCCTTGTAGTCCCCCATTGCTGCTGCCAGGTCTGGTTCCACTTGTCAGCATCCAGTTTGAAGGGAGTCACGTGTGCCACTGCAGTTGATGACTGGGTGCAATGGTGACATGTTCCCTATAAGTCATGTGACACATTGATCAGGTGATGGGGGGTTAGTCTATCCAAATGGCCCCTGAAGGTGTACAACCTCTTTAAAGGGAACCTGTCATCTCCGAAACACCCCCTGAACTAGAGTAAGAGATGTATAGTGTAAGTGATGCTGAATCCAAATATGTAAGTTTTATCTTCATACTCACTTCCATTCAGACGCTGTGCTCCCACAAACCTGCAGTAAAATGCATTGAGAGGACTCTTCTTTGAGTCCTCTCCATTATGTGAGTGAGCATCGGAGTCCAGTGAGTGCATTTTACTGCAGGTTTGTGGGAGCACAGCGTCGGAATGGAAGTGAGTATGAAGATAAAACTTACAGATTCGGATTCAGCATCACTTACACTATACAACGCTTACTCTAGTTCAGGGGGTGTTTCGGAGATGACAGGTTCCCTTTAAAGTACAACGGCTATTAGGTCCCTCAATGGTTTTGAAAATAAAGTTTAGTTATATGGAGGAACTATCAGACTGGGAGACCAGAAATCAACCTATTTTTCAATAAATACGAACACACTGGATGCATAACCAATCCATCACTGACTTCATCAACAAGGTAAATACCTGACTATAGACATTGAGGGAGAGTTACTACTCAAAAATGCACTAGAATTTTGGTACAATGTGTGCTAAAAATTGCATACCTATTACTATGCACCACATTTACTAACGTGTAACTGCCATTCTATTTTTATTTGTGTAATGTGCAGGGGCAGTGATACTGACCATTTTTGTAATAAACTTTAATTACTGAAATCATACATTTCTATTAGAAAAATAGCTCTAAAGTGGCCCATTTTGAGCCTTCGCATCGCTCCTCTGTCTTCTGTTTACATAACACAGTCAGTGTTAGCAAGTCTCCACTGTTATATAAACAGAAGACAGAGGAGTGTTGTTAAGGCTCAAAATGGGCCACTTTAGAGCTATTTTTTCTACTAGAAATGTATGATTTCAGTAATTAAAGTATATTAATCACTGCCCCTATACATTACAAAAATAAAAATAGAATGTCAGTTACACTTTAACTATTGTAGACACTTTTCTATACTTTTTGCGACTCTTCAAGGGTCATGGCTTAGTGAAACTTTAAGTTGAACTAAACAAACAAATAGGTGTTATAAAGTTAGACGAAATGGTCTATAGGTTCTCATCCAGACTGTGATAAATCTGGAGCACTTTAAGGCGAAGTTTACACTGTCTTACTTTTAGACAGTTTTAGTAACTCTGTCCCAGTCTTTTTTATTTGTCTACAAACAAAGGATGCTCGTTTTTGGTCAACAGTTCTTTACAGGATGACAATATCTCTTCCACTGACTGTCAACCTAACATAACTTTAATTTAATATCTTCTAACATAGAATTCACACATTTTTAAATATGACTTGACATGTCTCCCATAGAAAACACTACAATTCTAGGCTATCTTTTCTTAGAACTTTGCATTGTGCTGTTTCTGTTATTCCTCCAGGAAATGTATGAATAAAGTGATAACTGTATGTTACTATATCCCCTTGTACACCCCTATGCCTACAGTGTTAGATTGTGTAGGGTCACATCCCATTGACAGGAAAAACAGGCCGGTTTTCAATTTATTCATACATCTCCGGGAGACAACTATAAGGATGGTGATTATAATATTTCATGTTCTACAAATAAGAAACTTAATTAGGGTGTTTATGAATGATGGCAGCCAGCAGTAAGACAACATACATTTTTTAAATACTAAGAATATTGTTATAATTGCTCAGAAAGTGAGGACGTAATGTCTGTGCAGAAAAGTTATCCCAGCTAAGAATACTCACATCAAGCCATATGTTTAAGTCTCTGGCACACCAAAGTATATGGAGGTAGTTGGAAAATCTGTTCTAGCTCCAAACAGTCCAGTGTTGGTTCTAAAAGTGGTCTAAACTTGTTACTGTGTATCCTAAAATGAGGAGAGTAAGATAAATAAGGTTACATTCACATCTCCACTAATGGTAATCCTGTAGTCTGTTCCAGCAGAGTATCAGAGTTACCATATCCGGTGTAGCTGGATACTGCAGCACGCCGCCAGGAACTGCCGGTTCCCCACTACTATAAAGGGATCCGAGGCTTTCGGCATAAATGTCAGCTTTAGGACGGACAAATATTGTCCCTCCAAAAGTTGACCATTAATGCCCGTTGGACTCAATTACTGTCCTTGAGGGGAAGTGGTGTGCAGCGGTATCCAGCTATGTTGTAACTATGGAAGTCTGCTACTCTGCGGAACAGATTATGGAATTACCTGTAACAGAGACGTGTGAATTTACCCTATTCCTATTTCCAGAGAGTACTCCTTGTCAATGTAGCATACAAGTCTAGTGCTTAATTCACAAGAATGTGAAGTTATACTAATGATTTCTCAATGAGAAATACTATTCAGAGATACTGTTACAAGAGGTAGTGTAGTCTGCATTTAATCCAATACAAAGCCGGATGCAGAAAAGCCTTATGTCTGATGGCTTAATCTCCAGCAACTTCTGTGATTTCCTGAATGCTGATCCAAGTACAAATATGATTGAATCAAACAGATTTTGGAGCTGCACAGCATTCTGCAGTCATTTGTGTATTGGAATACAAGCAGGCTGCAGAACTAATCTGTAGAGAACAGTTCTGAATTTTTAACAGAAACTAATTACATAAATTATGTTTTGCTAATAAGGCATGCAATAAAATGCGCAAAAATCTGCCCA
Source organism: Rhinella marina (assembly GCA_900303285.1). Classification (NCBI taxonomy): domain Eukaryota; kingdom Metazoa; phylum Chordata; class Amphibia; order Anura; family Bufonidae; genus Rhinella; species Rhinella marina. The sequence continues at coordinate 13,087 of ONZH01025209.1, forward strand.
ATGATTTCCACAACAATTAGTTATCAATTATAAACCAGATTCATATGTAAAAAGCGATTTCTATGAGGAGGTAAATTCCAGACTGGCCTGGAGTGAGTCAATGGATGTTGTATATCTGGACTTCTCCAAAGCATTTGACACGGTACCACATAAAAGGTTAGTATATAAAATGAGAATACTTGGACTGGGAGAAAATGTTTGTAAGTGAGTAAGTAACTGGCTCAGTGATAGAAAACAGAGGGTGGTTATTAACAGCACACACTCAGATTGGGTCATTGTCACTAGTGGGGTACCACAGGGGTCAGTATTGAGCCCTATTCTCTTCAATATATTTGAGGTTAAACACTGACAAATATAAGGTTATGCATATGGCAAGGAATCATGCAAGTAACCTGTACATATTAAATGTTAAAACACTGGGTAACACTGACATGGAAAAGGACCTAGGAATTTTAGTGAACAGCAAACTTAACTGTAGAACATACAATACTATCCGGGCACCTCCCGACAGCCTGCTGCTTTAAAGGGAATCTATCACAAAAACCTGTTCTATATTTTATTTATGCTAAAAAAATCTATTATATATTTGTAAGAAATAATAAATAAATAAATAAATAAATAAATAAATAAAAATTCCAATGTGTGAAATATTATAAATAAATATTAGATTTTACCATATTTACCATCTTTGGTCACCAGGGGGAGCTCTGCTGGCCAAATGAGGCTTTGAGCAACCTGTAAGTAGGCATGCTGCAAAAAGTGGGTGGTACCAATGACATCACCAATTCACACCTTCAGCGGTGACATCACTGCTTCAGCAAGATAAGATGAGACAATGGCTTTGTTACAAAAACCCAGATCTCTGGCTCCTCCCCCACTGGTCACATGGCCTATTACATCACTAAGGTCCTACAGCCCCAAGAACCTCCATCTACTCTGTTTCTGAGTCCTGGGCCGCTCACCCCAGCAGTACACTCAGCAAAAATTGTCTGCACTGCTGGGTTGAGCTGCCATAGAATTTAGAACAGGCAGCCTAATGAAGACAAGGATGCTGCTGCAGGAGTGAGGAGCAGGCACAGTGGGCTTCCCCCAGCAGCAAGGAGGGAGGACCTGGCTGTGTGTTACTGGTGTCATCACAGGGGCGGGCGTTCACGTCTTCCATTCATTCTCTATAGGGTCGGCAGCGACTGAGGAAACCTATGTACATGCCTGCCGTAAGTGAGGTGCCATTGTGTTGTAAACCCAGACTGTCACACTTTACTTCCAACATGGCAGCCCCCATGTAAGGCAAGAAAACTAAATAATTAAAAAAAAACATTTACACAATTTGAAAAATACATTATGTTAAAACCTGCTTTTGTTATGTTGTAAAACATATCAAAAAATTTTTCTTCGCTATAGTGTCCCTTTAACTCCTTGCACTCAGAAACTGCCAACCTTATACATGAATCACATCTAACAAACAGAACAAGGACGCTTGTATAGCAAAGCCCTTTTTTATTTATCATATATTTCCATATGCAATAGTAAATGACACATTATATTCAGTATATTCATACCAGTTCATTAGGTCTTGCATAAAATCCTTTAGTCCATTCATAACAGCAGCAGGACATATCTAGCAGTATGGCTTACCACAGAGATGGGCCAAGCATGGTGCACATCACCTGCAATATTTCTGGGGAAACCCCCTTTCTCAAGCATGCGTGCAAAGGACTGTTAACTCTCTTATATAGGGCTATACTCATGATGAAATACACAATACACATGATCACATACATAATATAATTACATACAGTTAATATATCAAATATAATTTCCTACTAAAATCTATTATAATTTTATTCTAATATTTTTAAATATTTTAAAATATTTCTGCCTAATATTAACCAGCTTTGGTGCTTCAAAAAGTCGCATGCCGCCAATGATCATTCAAAAACTCTAAAACTGCAAACCCTATTAAGAACATGCAGATGTTTGCTATTCAATGTGACTGTTACACTGGCGGTCCATGCCCGCGGTCTTGCTGTCCAGGGCAGGTGTGGATGTCACTCTGCTCACCCTGTGTGAATTGTAGAGTTTTGTGAACTTTCCTTCAGCACTGAGATAGTTAATGCCCCTGTCCTGCCCCTGTCCAGATGCTGGTTAAGGCCCCTTTCACACGTGCGAGTTTTCATTTTAATGGGTCTGTGCACATGAGCGTTATTTTTCACGGATCAGTTCTGCATTGCGTTAAAAACGCAGCATGTTCTATATTCTGTGAGTTTCATGCAGCCCTTCCTCAATCGAAGTCAATGGGGCTGCGTGAAAAACACAATATAGCCGGATTCAAAGCGTTGCGTTTTTCACGGAGGTTACTAGGCAACAGTGAAGGCAGATTAAACAGGAAGCCCAAGCTGAAGCAAGGGAGTGTTTTGCTGCATGTGAGGAGGTGTTTGGCAGAGATCCTTCCCTTGCCGTGCCTGAATTTGGAGAATGCCAAGAAACCCCAAAACAATGGATGTGGACAAACTAATTGTCCTTGTTCATGAAAGGCCAGCTATATGGGACACCCGTAGTGCGGCCTATTATGACCGTTACAAAAAAGAAGCCGCCTGGCAAGAAATCACCCAGGAGTTATTCCAATGTGTGTGGGGCCAAGCTTCATCTAAAAATCGTGATGCATTGGGTAAGGAACAATCCTTTTATATAATAATTATTTTTTCTTAAGTAACTTGCGTGACACATAGCAAATTTTCCTATCACTAGCCTTTCATTGCACACATGTGGCTGTTATTTTTTACGGTTGTTCAAATGTTTCCTTTGTGTTATTTATGACAGTTGAGGATGTTAAAAACCTTTGGCACAGTTGCCGCGACCAGTTCCGCAAGGAAATTACGCAGCATGGCCGCAGCGGATCTGGTCTCCGCAAAAAAAGGCCATATATTTACAAAGAGCAGCTGATGTTTCTGCGGGATGTCATTGATTTGAAGGCGTAAGTTTTTTAAACGTTCTTTATGTAATTTGTTAAACATGGCCTTTCACAAATCCTGACTATCATCCCCTCTGTACCTTCTGAATTCCAACAAACATTTTTGGGTTTGAATCACAATGAATATATTCTAAATGTTTGCTATGGTCTACACATTAAGTACAGTGATTTTGCATTTTTGTATTTTAAAGTGTGAATTAATTTGTAAAACGAGGATAGTCTGGAAACAGAAGGAGAGGAAATTGCTTCTGAACAGCCCAGTGGCAGTGAAGAACCGGCCCAAGTCACACAGGAGGCTGAAGACACAGCTCAAGTTGGCCCATCTGGTGGTGTCCAGACCAACATCCTTGCAGCACATGATGTTGTGCCTACCCAAACACTGTCCTCCCGTAAAAGAAGGGCACTTTTGGCTCCAGAGGTTGAGGTGAACACACGGGTTCTGGAGTACTTAGGCAGGGCTAGGCATGAGGACACATATGATTTGTATGGTCATAGTCTTGCAGAACATTTCAGGTTCCTGCCTCTTGATAGATACTTTAGGACTCAGGCTGCTTTTAGTACCATTCTTGATGCAGCTACACCTCCTAATGACCCGACTGAGTTGTTTAAGGCCATTGAAAATTAGCTCCTCCATGGAAATATCCATGGAGTGCCCCATCCCCCACCTTCACAATCTGTCCAGCGTCAGATGGAATATCCAGGGCAAGCCAGATTTTTCCCACCTGAGCAGCCAATACCTCCCACATCATATAGGGCTGGAGGTGTTAGTGGATCCCCATCCCATTATTCAGGAACAAATGGCCCCTCACAGTCCCAAATGACCATGGGACCTGGCCCTTATCCTGGGCAAACCTTTGACCGTCTCCACACCCCACAAGGGCGTTATTTTAATTTGTTAAGTTGTGTAATTTGTTAAGTTGTGTAATTTTTATTTTTGGACTAATGTCTCTTGAGTAAACAATTTTGACTATATGACTGTTTTTGTTTTTCAGGACTAAACATTGTGTGATAGACTGTAATTTCTGAAGTGTTATGGGCAACTACTTTTAAAAACAAAAATGTAAAATGTAAAAAACACAACAAATGGAAAATATAAACCGCAAATATATACAGTGACCAATAATTTTATTTTTTTTTTTAAAGGGGTATTCTCATCTTAGACAATGGGGGGATATCACTAGGATATGCCCCCATTGTCTTATAGGTGCGGGTCCCACCGCTGGGACCCGCACCTATAGCCAGAACGGAGCGGGGAGCGCTGCGCCTGGAGGACCCCAGGTTTCCGGGGGTCCGGCCACCACCAGGCACAGCTCCCCGCGCCGCTCATAGAAATGAATGGGAGCCGGGCCGTGCATGCGCGGTGCGCTCCCATTCATTTCTATGGAGCCGACGGAAGTAGCCGAGCCAGCGCTCGGCTATTTTCGGCGGCCCCATAGAAATGAATGGAGGGCGGCTGCGCATGCGCAGTGCGCCCTCATTCACTTCTGGGGCTCCGTTCTCGATATAGGTGCGGGTCCCAGCGGTGGGACCCGCACCTATAAGACAATGGGGGCATATCCTAGCGATATGCCCCCATTGTCTAAAATGAGAATAACCCTTTAATTTATTTTAATGATTATATTATAAATCAAAAAGAACATGAAAACGAAGATTTAACAGAACTAACACAACAGTTATATATATAACATAAAATTTTCTAAACAATAGTACATTTTGTAACAAATGAGGTATTAGTGGATATTTCTAACCCACATGTAAAATTCATGTTTGGAAAGGAAATATCTAAGCTCGCAACCCATGTCAAGGGTCGTCATTGTATTGCGAGTCCCTATCTAAAAATACAAAAACACTAACTAAAAAATACCATCCAGCAATATGAGTCCAAAAAAAAAATTGCTGGAAAGGAACAGAACCTGTAGGGGACATAAAATAATCGAAAAATAATTCCTGCACCCTGAGTTATATGTTGAGTTCGTTGGACTGAAGCCACCGACTCATTCTGGAAGCACTGAAGATGCGAGCATCTGCAGAACTTCCATAGGCCCCTATATCTACAATTATAAATCCGTAGTTTGTGTTAGCCAAGGCCAACAAAACTACAGAAAAAAAACTGTTTGTAATTATAAAAACGGGACCCTGAGTTCGGTGGCTTCTTCACCTGTATGTGCTTCCCGTCAAGGGCACCAAGACAGTTTGGAATCTGTGCCCTCTCCAGGAAGCCCTGGCTATATCCAGCCACTGCTGTGTAGATGGCTGTGGCAGCATAGCACTGAGTCTCAACCAAATTGTGTGACAGGTTGCACTCACTATTCCAGCAATCGTGGAGGTCCCCATACAAAACTCAAAATGTAAAGAACTAAAATAATTGTCCGTCGCAAGAAATCTGAAACGGGAGAAAAAAAACAAAATTAGACATCTATAAAACCAAAAACATGTAAAAAAAAATTACAGGAAAGAAAAAAGGGATGCAAATGAGCTCTTAACAAGCTCTGCCTCTAAATGCCACCAGATGTGAGACAGCTATCCTGTAAGTCAATGTTCATCTCTTTAAAGAGGACCTTTCACCACTCCTGACATGCCTGTTTTAATAGCTCCATGCATTCCCCACGTACTAACAATTCTGGAACATCTATTCTTATGTCTGTATGTTGTGCCATTTCTTTATTATTTGCTCTAGAAGTTATGAATGAATTGCTATCTGTCTTCAGTAAGGGTACAGAGGGGAGGTAACCAGTTGGGGTTGTGTACCTGCACAGTCTGACTCTAGCCAATCAGTGCTGCCATGTTCAGACTGGTAGATCCAACTCCAACTGGTCACCTCCCCTCTTTTCCTCTACTGAAGACAAATAGCAATTCATTTATAACTTCTAGTGCAAATAATAAAGGAATGGCACTACATAGAGACATAAGAATAGATGCTCCAGAATTGTTATTACATGGGGAATGCATGAAGCTATTAAAACAGTAATGTCAGGAGCGGTGAAAGGTCCTCTTTAAATAAGCCTTGAGACATGACTCAGATATTAAATAAGCCAGCACCTCATCTGCAGACAGCTGTTTCGGGGTGATTGCCCCTCATCAGTGCAGAGCAGAGAGTACTGGCTTAACTGGGTGAGAGGCCAAGTCAGGGTAAAAGGGGTACTATCTCTCCTTGGGGAGAGAGCGCCTTAATCGGCATGAGGAGACTTATAGGCCATTCATGCTCCTCTTGGCCTCTCATCCAGTTAAGCCAGTACTCTCTGCTCTGCACTGATGAGGGGCAATCACCCCGAAACAGCTGTCTGCAGATGAGGTGCTGGCTTATTTAATATCCGAGTCATATCTCAAGGCTTATTTAAAGAGATGAACATTGACTTACAGGATAGCTGCCTTACATCTGGTGGCTTTTAGAGGCAGAGCTTGTTAAGAGCTCATTTGCCTCCCTTTATTCTTCCCAGAATTCTAGAGGAGCCTGAATGGCCTATAAGTCTCCTCATGCCGATTAAGGCGCTTTCTCCCCAAGGGGAGATAGTACCCCTTTTACCTTTAAAAAAATTACAAACATATTACATATGCATCTAATATACCAAATGTAACATGATAAATATGGGAAGCATTGTCTCAAAGTAAAAGATTACACTTACCTCAAAGTAATAATAAGCCGTTCCTCAGAGAGACACAGCGACACATGTTGGTGTCCTGGAAAGTTAGGTCAGGACGCAACTCTGTGAACAGCCGATCAAAAGTTGCAACCCCCATGTGGCAATAATTATAAAACTTGGCAGGATGCTGACGTAGGTCAACATACAAACTAACAAATTGACCTTGGCTGGGCCGCTGTGAAATAATAGGACGCACCCACATTCTCTTCCTCCGCGGTTCATCCTCTACCATTTCAGGCCGCTCGTCAAAGCAACGAAAGAGCAGCCAATGCAAAAGAACATGGTCAGTATTTGATAAAGGGGAACTGGACATCCTGCAAAGGAAAAATACACCAAACTCCACAAACCATATGATCTCCTCACAAAATGGAGCTTGCCCAAACCAAACAGCTTTCTGGGGGCATTTACAGTACCTTGCGAAAGTATTCAGCCCCCTGGAACTTTTCAACCTTTTGACATATTTCAGGCTTCAAACAAAAAGATATAACATTTTAAATTTTTGGTGAAGAATCAACAACAAGTGGGTCACAATTGTGAAGTGGAACAAAATTTATTGGATCATTTAAACTTTTTTTGTAATAATAAAACTGAAAAGTGGGGCGTGCAAAATTATTCGGCCCCCTTGCATTAATACTTTGTTGCGCCACCTTTTGCTGCGATTACAGCTGCAAGTCGCTTGGGGTATGTCTCTATCAGTTTTGCACATCTAGAGACTGAAATTCTTGTCCATTCTTCCTTGCAAAACAGCTTGAGCTCTTTGAGGTTGGATGGAGAGCGTTTGTGAACCGCAGTTTTCAGCTCTTTCCACATATTCTCAATTGGATTCAGGTCTGGACTTTGACTTGGTCATTATAAGACCTGGATACATTTATTTTTGAACCATTCCATTGTAGATTTTGCTTTATTTTTGGGATCATTGTCTTGTTGGAAGATAAATCTCCGTCCTAGTCTCAGGTCTTTTGTAGACTCCAACAGGTTTTCATCCAGAATGGTCCTGTATTTGGCTCCATCCGTCTTCCCATCAATTTTAACCATCTTCCCTGTCCCTGCTGATGAAAAGCAGGCCCAAACCATGATGCTGCCACCACCATGTTTGACAGTGGGGATGGTGTGTTTAGGGTGATGAGCTGTGTTGCTTTTACGCCAAACATATCATTTTGCATTGTTTCCAAAAAGTTCGATTTTGGTTTCATCTGACTAGAGCACCTTCTTCCACATGTTTGGTGTGTCTCCCAGGTGGCTTGTGGCAAACTGTAAACAAGACTTTTTATGGATATCTTTGAGAAATGGCTTTCTTCTTGCCACTCTTCCATAAAGGCCAGATTTGTGAAGTGTTCGACTGATTGTTGGCCTATGGACAGACTCTCCCACCTCAGCTGTAGATCTCTGCAGTTCATCCAGAGTGATCATGGGCCTCTTGGCTGCATCTCTGATCAGTCTTCTCCTTGTTTGAGATGAAAGTTTAGAGGGACGGCCGGGTCTTGGTAAATTTGCAGTGGTCTGATACTCCTTCCATACTCCTTCCATTTCAATATGATCGTTTGCACAGTGCTCCTTGGGATGTTTAAAGCTTGGGAAATCTTTTGGTATCCAAATCCGGCTTTAAACTTCTCCACAACAGTATCACGGACCTGCCTGGTGTGTTACTTGGTCTTCATGATGCTCTCTGTGCTTTAAACAGAACCCTGAGACTATCACAGAGCAGGTGCAGAGATCTGCTATTTATCTTCATCAGTCATTTAGGACAACATTGGATCATTCAGAGATCCTCAATGAACTTCTGGAGTGAGTTTTCTGAACTGAAAGTAAATGGGCCGAATAATTTTGCACGCCCAAGTTTTCAGTTTTATTATTACAAAAAAAGTTTAAATGATCCAATAAATTTCGTTCCACTTCACAATTGTGACCCACTTGTTGATTCTTCACCAAAAATTTAAAATGTTATATCTTTTTGTTTGAAGCCTGAAATGTGGCAAAAGGTTGAAAAGTTCCAGGGGCCGAATACTTTCGCAAGGCACTGTATATGTGTTCAAAGGCAACAGGTGATTACAGAGGATGTTTGCGTTTTTTTTTCATGCGCATTAAAAACACATGCCATCCACGCGGAAAAAACTCAAACACTGAATGCAATCACATAAAATAATGCCCAAATCCCAGTCCAAAACGCACATTTTTTCCTGAACGCATCCTGAATGCATTCGGAGCTAAATCATCACGCTCGTGTGAAAGGGGCCTTAGGTGCTGATCAGTCTCCCTATTTAGCTGGACCATGCTTGAGCTTTGAGGTTATTCCTTGCTAGTAACCAGTGAAGGTGACCTCGTCTGGATATTGGTGTACTGAACCTTGTTTGTCTTCCAATTCAATTATTAGTACAGAGCAGTCTCTGAAAAAAAAATGAAGGGATACATGCAGGAAGCCTACTGGTTAAAGCATATTGCACTATTACAGCACTGGAGGCTGTGAAGACCAGTAGATCGGTGGGTTACAGAATGTCAGACCGATTGGATATTAATGACCTGAAGATCATCATTATCAGAAGCTTGGAAACCCCCTTTAAAAAACTAACATTAGAATCAAGTGCACCAGATAGGATGCAGATGACTAGAATATTGCGTGGACGCGTATTCACAGTCATATTGTCGGTTTGGAGTGGTCATTGGACTTCCATACAGGTGCATAAGTCCTCTACTGTACGGTTGTATGCCTGATATCACATTAATTCTGCAGAGAAAAACATAGTGGCATACTCCATTGACTCATTTTAAGTATTTAAAAAAACATATAACAATACCAATAACCCCATAAGGAAATAAGCAATAAACTGTAATAGAAAAGTAGAATTTATTAATCTCACAAATAATGACACAAAAATAAAATAAGGGCCAAAAGCCCCCGAATATATGCTACAGAAGAGAAGCCAGTACCGTTTAGACAAGGCCAATAGGATAATAATAAAGATGACTACATATAAATAAGTATATTTATATTTAATACCACACATGGCTACATCAAGAGAAATAAACAATAATCAGCATATCTCACATTGTAACTCAGGGAGAGTCAATAGATATGCTACATATAAAGGAGAGCCCAGGATAATACATACATGCATCATAATTAGAGATGAGCGAGCATGCTCGTCCGAGTATTACGGTACTCGTAAGTACTCACTGCTCGGACGAGTATCTCGCCATGCTCGAGGAAATGGCATCTTCCGCATTGTGCATTTTTGGTGCCTATAAACTCAGCCAATCACAAGCCAGGAGACTCTGCGGTACACCCAGCATCACGTGGGGCCCTTACATGTCGATAGCAGGGGTTGGCTGGCCTGATCAGGTGACCCTGGAATATACTAGTGACTGGCCGCGGTGCTCGGCTCAGATGCTGTCTGGATGTCGTTAGGGACAGAGCTGCTGCGTTTCAGGGAGACTGTTAGGGCCTGCATATAGTTCTTTGTTAGGCAGGAGTGATCTCAAAAGAACCCAACAGCCCTTCTAAGGGCTACAAGACATTTTTTTTTGTCTCCTGGCTGGGCTGGCTGGCTGGCACTAGTAGTGCAGCTATCGCCATATATAACACTTTTTTTGTTATTGTTTTATCTCAGTGATACAAATCCAATTCATACAGCAGTGTGGAACCATTCTGTGTGTCACAGTTCAGCTGTCCACTCACCACAAACCACAATCCGTATTTTCTGTCCAGGTGACCCATACTGTACGTCACGTAATCAAATACGGTCTTTTGCTTTCACTGATACAGCTACATTACAAAAATCTCTGTGCGACATTTGTCTGGGTTGCAGTCAAAATAGCCACCGTCAGCAGGGGCTGAGTTTGCTCTCTGATAGTTTCTGCACGTCACATTAAAAAAAATATATATATTAAAAAAATATATAAAAAAAATATATATAAAAAAATAGTTTTTTTGTTGGTTTATCTCAGTGATACAAATCCATTTCACACAGCTGTGTGTAACCATTCTGTGTGTCACAGTTCAGCTGTTCAGTCAGCACAATCCGTATTTTCTGTCCAGGTGACCCATTCTGTACGTCACGTCAGTAAAAAAGGTCTTTTGCTCTCACTTATACAGCTACATTACAAAAATCTCTGTGCGACATTTGTCTGGTTTGCAGTCAAAATAGCCACTGTCAGCAGGGGCTTAGTTTGCTCTCTGATAGTTTCTGCACGTCACATTAAAAAAATATATATAAAAAAAATAGTTTTTTTGTTGTTTTATCTCAGTGATACAAATCCATTTCACACAGCTGTGTGTAACCATTCTGTGTGTCACAGTTCAGCTGTTCAGTCAGCACAATCCGTATTTTCTGTCCAGGTAACCCATTCTGTACGTCACGTCAGTAAAAAAGGTCTTTTGCTCTCACTTACACAGCTACATTACAAAAATCTCTGTGCGACATTTGTCTGGGTTGCAATTAAGCAGACCAAGTCTGCCTAATCTAATAGTTTCCGTGTAATTGCTCCATGCTGCATGGTACGTAATAACATACATAATTTTGCTCTAACTTATCCACCTATATACAAAGAACAATCCGTATTTTCTGTCCAGGTGACCCATTCTGTACTTCACGTCAGTGAAAAAGGTCTTTTGCTCTCATTTATACAGCTACATTACAAAAATCTCTGTGCGACATTTGTCTGGGTTGCAGTCAAAATAGCCACCGTCAGCATGGGCTGAGTTTGCTCTCTGATAGTTTCTGCACCTCACATTAAAAAATATATATATATAAAAAAATATATTAAAAAAATATAAAAAAAAATAGTTTTTTTGTTGTTTTATCTCAGTGATACAAATCCATTTCACACAGCTATGTGTAACCATTCTGTGTGTCACAGTTAAGCTGTTCAGTCACCACAATCCGTATTTTCTGTCCAGGTGACCCATTCTGTACGTCACATCAGTAAAAAAGGTCTTTTGCTCTCACTTATACAGCTACATTACAAAAATCTCTGTGCAACATTTGTCTGGGTTGCAATTAAACAGACCAAGTCTGCCTAATCTAAAAGTTTCCGGGTAATTGCTCCATACTGCACGGTACGTAATAACATACATAATTTTGCTCTAACTTATCCACCTATATACAAAGCACAATTCGAATTTTCTGTCCAGGTGACCCATTCTGTACGTCACGTCAGTAAAAAAGGTCTTTTGCTCTCACTTATACAGCTACATTACAAAAATCTCTGTGCGACATTTGTCTGGGTTGCAATTAAGCAGACCAAGTCTGCCTAATCTAATAGTTTCTGTGTAATTGCTCCATACTGCACGGTACGTAATAAAATACGTAATTTTGCTCTAACTTATCCACCTATATACAAAGCTGAGTTTGCTGAGTTTTATATATATATAAAAAAATAGTTTTTTTGTTGTTTTATCTCAGTGATACAAATCCATTTCACACAGCTGTGTGTAACCATTCTGTGTGTCACAGTTCAGCTGTTCAGTCAGCACACTCCGTATTTTTCAGTGTAATTGCTCCATACTGCACGGTATGTAATAACATACTTAATTTTGCTCTAACGTATCCATCTATATATTTTCTTGCTCAGATTGAACAGGTTTGTGGGTTTCAGTACAGCAGGCCCATTTATTTTATTTTTTTTTTATAGAATACACTTATATACAGAAAATGTTGAACCCCAGGGCTAAGGGACGAAGGCGTGGGCATTCAATTACTGCAGGGGGCAGAGGCCGTGGTCCTGGGCAGGGTGAGACAGTACCTGCTGATGAGGGAGCAGGGGAACGCCGCAGAGCTACACTCCCTAGCTTCATGTCTCAACTTACAGGGACACGTGGTACAGGACTGTTGAAACCACAACAGTGCGAACAGCTGATTTCGTGGATTGCGGACAATGCTTCAAGTAATTTGTCCACCAGTCAGTCTTCCACGCAGTCCACCCACGTTACCCAAGGGAGCACTCCTCTGGCTCCTCCACCTCAACCTCCTTCTCCCCAGTCTACCCCCTTCCAGGAAAATTTGGAATGTGATCCGGCATACTCTGAGGAACTGTTTTCTGGACCCTTTCCAGAGTCACAAACCACTTCTCAGGTTGCAGCTGACCTCGTACCCGATGCCCAAGTTTTCCAACTGTCGCAGTCTGTGGGTGATGATGATGATGATGACAATGTTGAGTTAGTGGAAGAAGTTTGTAAAGAGGTGTCGGACGATGAGGAGACACGGTTGTCAGACAGTGGTGAAGTTGTTGTCAGGGCAGGAAGTCCGAGGGGGGAGCAGACTGAGGAATCAGAGGATGGGTTGATATGCTGAGTGAAGACAGTGCTTCTGAGGCGGAGGCGAGTGCTGCATCAGAACAGGTTGGAAGAGGCAGTGGTGTGGCCAGAGGGAGAAGCAGGGCCAGAGCTGGTGCATCAGCAGCAACTGTTTCACGTAGTGAAGCTCCCGTGGCGAGGCCTAGATGTCGCAAGTCTGGAGGTTCTTTAAAGAAAGTGAGTATGACCGACGGACTGTGGTGTGCAACCTGTGCCACACCAGGATCAGCAGGGGTGCCACCACTACTAGCCTAACCACCACCAGCATGCGCAGGCATATGAGTGCTAAACACCCCACTCAATGGAACCAAGGCCGTTCACCACCTCCTGCGGGTCACACCACTGCTCCTTCCCCTGTGTCACTCGCTGCCTCTGCTAGTCAACCCCCTGCGTCACTCGCTGCCTCTGCTAGTCAACCCCCTGCCCAGGACCCCGGCATGAGCCCAAGCCCTCAACGTCCACATCTCCAAATTGCTTAGCCTGGAGATGCTTCCCTATAGGCTGGTAGAGACAGAGGCCTTTCGCAACCTCATGGCGGTGGCTGCCCCTCGGTATTCGGTCCCCAGCCGCCACTATTTTTCCCGATGTGCCGTCCCAGCCCTACACCAGCACGTGTCACAGAACATCATCCGTGCCCTGACCAACGCTGTTTCTGAGAAGGTCCACCTAACCACGGACACGTGGACAAGTGCTGCCGGGTAGGGACACTATATCTCACTGACGGCACATTGGGTTAACTTGGTGGAGGCTGGGACCGAGACTGACCCTGGGGCCGCTCATGTACTGCCCACACCGAGGATTGCGGGGCCTACCTCGGTCACGGTCTCTCAGACGTACTATGCCTCCTCCTCCGACCCCTCCTCCTCCTCCACCGAATTACCATCCGTGGGCATGGCGCCTTCAGTCGGTAGCTCTAGGCGCAGCAGCAGTGCCGTGGGTAAGTGCCAGCAGGCGGTGCTCAAACTGCTGAGCTTAGGTGACAAAAGGCACACCGCCCAAGAGCTGTTACAGGGCATCACGGCGCAGACCGATCTGTGGCTGGCACCACTGAACCTCAAGCCAGGCATGGATGTGTGTGACAACGGGCGTAACCTGGTGGCGGCTCTGCAACTCGGCAGACTGACACATGTGCCATGCCTGGCCCACATGTTCAATCTAATAGTTCAGCGGTTCCTCAAGACATACCCCAATCTGTCTGATTTGCTCACCAAGGTGCGCC
>ONZH01025210.1:0-62576 GCA_900303285.1 Rhinella marina
ACTGTGACCACAGAATGGCTCCACACAGCTGTATGAAATGGATTTGTATCACTGAGATAAAACAACAAAAAAAAACTATTTTTTTATATTTTTTATTTTTTTATATATTTTTGTTTACATTTTTTTTTTTTAACGTGACGTGCAGAAACTATCAGAGAGCAAACTCAGCCCCTGCTGACTGTGGCTATTTTGACTACAACCCAGACAAATGTTGCACAGAGATTTTTGTAATGTAGCTGTATCAATGAGAGCAAAAGACCTTTTTTACTGACGTGACGTACCGAATGGGTCACCTGGACAGAAAATACGGATTGTGCTTTGTATATAGGTGGATAAGTTAGAGCTAAATTACGTATGTTATTACGTACCGTGCAGTATGGAGCAATTACACTGAAACTATTAGATTAGGCAGACTTGGTCTGCTTAATTGCAACCCAGACAAATGTCCCCCAGAGATTTTTGTAATGTAGCTGTATAAGTGAGAGCAAAAGACCTTTTTTACTGACATGACGTACAGAATGGGTCACCTGGACAGAAAATACAGATTGTGGTGACTGAACAGCTGAACTGTGACACACAGAATGGTTACACACAGCTGTGTGAAATGGATTTGTATCACTGAGATAAAACAAAAAAACTATTTTTTTATATATTTTTTTTATATATATTTTTTTTAACGTGACGTGCAGAAACTATCAGAGAGCAAACTCAGCCCCTGCTGACTGTGGCTATTTTGACTGCAACCCAGACAAATGTCGCACAGAGATTTTTGTAATGTAGCTGTATCAGTGAAAGCAAAAGACCTTTTTTACTGACATGACGTACAGAATGGGTCACCTGGACAGAAAATACGCATTGTGGTTTGTGGTGAGTGGACAGCTGAACTGTGACACACAGAATGGTTCCACACTGCTGTATGAAATGAATTTGTATCACTGAGATATAACAATAAAAAAAAAAGGGTTATATATGGCGATAGCTGCACTACTAGTGCCAGCCAGCCCAGCCAGGAGACAAAAAAAAATGTAGCCCTTAGAAGGGCTGTTGGGTTCTTTTAAGATCACTCCTGCATAACAGAGAGCTAAATCCAGGCCCTAACACTCTCCCTGAAATGCAGCAGCTCTGTCCCTAACGACATCCAGACATCATCTGAGCCGAGCACCGCAGGCAGTCACTAGTATATTCCAGGGTCACCTGATCAGGCCAGCCAACCCCTGCTATCGACATGTAAGGGCCCCACGTGATGCTGGGTGTACCGCAGAGTCTCCTGGCTTGTGATTGGCTGAGTTTATAGGCGCCAAAAATGCACAATGCGGAAGATGCCATTTCCTCGAGCATGGCGAGATACTCGTCCGAGCAGCGAGCACTTACGAGTACCGTAATACTCGAACGAGCACCAAGCTCGGACGAGCATGCTCGCTCATCTCTAGTGGCAACTAAGAATAAATTAGCAATTCTGTCATTTTTTCTTATTTATTTTTTTACGGCATTCACCGTAGGGGATAATTTACGTGATATTTATGTAGTCCGGGTCGTTACAGTCGCGTCAATACCAAATATATGGGGGAGATTTTCTTTGCAATTTTTTTCATTGAAAAGCATATTTTCAATGGAAAGCTTATTTTTTAATGGAGCTTTTTTATTTAATAAATGTGTTTTTTTTTATTTATTTTTTTTTACCACTTACTAGTCCCACAAGGGGACTATAACAGACATGATTTTGATTGCTTTTAAAATGCACTATCCCTATAGTACATTGCATTTTACTGGCGATGCTATTCTGACATTGATCAGCAGGCTGCGCCAGAGAGGTGCAGCCTGCTGTAAATTGCTCAAGGCTCGTCTGGGGCCTACATCAGACCCCAGCCAGCCTTCACACACATCGGCACCCCGCGATCGCATTTGCGGGGTGCCGATGGGAAACAGATGGAGTCTTCTCCCTCTGTCAGCACTTTACATGCGGCGGGCGCTATTGCCTGGATTGGCACTTCTGACGGTCCAGGCTGTTAGAGTAGGGCTGTGGCTCTCATGTGAGAGCAGGGCCCCGGCTCCCGGCGGCAATGCTTAGACTGGGCCACCATAAAAAAGCGGCGACACAGCCTAAGGCCCCTTAGTGACTGTCGTAAAAACATGTATAGGTGGTCACTAAGGGGTTATACACCTTTGATTGCCTCAATGGATATAAGATAACACTAAAACTGAGGATCTTCCAATTAATATTCCACCTAACCAAATTGACCTCTTTAAGTTGAATTTTCACTTCAGATGATGTGCTCACTTGATTAGATATCTGAGAGTATTATTAACCCCTCCTATGGTACCTTATATATTCATACAGGGCCGCCATCAGGGGGGTACAGCAGAACCTGCTGTGGGGGGCCCGGGCGCAGAACCTGCTGTGGGGGGCCCGGGCACAGGGCCGTCGTCAGCACCCGGCAAACCCGGGCATGTGCCGGGACCCTGAGCTCCTCGGCAGTGGCGTAGCTATAGGGGTCGCAGCGGTCGCAGTTGCGACTGGGCCCCTAAGCTAGGGGGGCCCCGAGGGCCCCCCTTGCCACTTGCAGGGCCGCACCGCCAATTAGGTCAAGACACTGTCTATCCCTGTCCCTTTAAAGGAACCACAGGCCCTTCAGGCTTATTTATTTTGATTTATTTGTAAGGGGGATGGACATAGAATAGCCAATTATGTAACATAGTAACATAGTTTGTAAAGTTGAAAAAAGACATACGTCCATCCAGTTCAGCCTGTTATCCTGCAAAATTGATCTTACCACAAAGGGAATCAGTCACCAGTTTTATGCTGCTAGGTTCTAACAGCTCCAGTGCCTGCCAATGAGTCCTGATATTCATGAGCTCATGGCACAACCTCTCACCTACCTCTCTCTGATTGACAGTTTTTTTTTCTATATGAATTAGCAGAGGTGAGCCAGGAGCTGATGAATTTGAATGAGAGACTGCCATCATTTCATAGACAATCATCTTGGCTATCTCATACATAAATTGGACTTGCAACTACAGTATTTAGCAAATGATTAGTTGTGAAATTCTGGGCCTCACATCTTTGGAGGATCCCTATGTGGTCCACTCATTTTGCTTAATCTAAGAGGATGGAGATTGTGAAGCTCTGGATCACCCTAATCCACCCAAATTTCCTACTCTGGACCAATGACAAACTCAATCATGAACTACAATTACTTGGTCCGATGTCTTTCACTTGTAATTTATGGACACCTGTTCAAAGGGGCTTTCTCTCTCTTCTACAGTATCCTTTCTATTTAACCCATTATTTCCTGGCAGTCTCAGCTATAAAACATTACAACTTCCTTTTGATTTTCTTATTACAGCTTTTCATCTTCCACCTAGATCTCGTTATCACTACTTACAAATTAAACATTTCCTTAGAACAATACATAAGAGTGATAAGATCTCTACCCCTACTGTTTTTTAATGGCTATGTAAGATGTCTACCTAAGGGCTTGTTCACACTTCAATTATTTGATCAGTTATTTCCATCAGTTATTGTGAGCCAAAACCAGTAGTGAAGCCTACACAGAGATCAGGTGTAATGAAAAGATCTGCACCTGTTCTGTGTTTTTGACCTGCACCTGGTTTTGGCTCACAATAACTGATGGAAATAACTGACTAAATAACTGAAGTGTGAACAAGCCCTTAACTAAAGGATTGATCTCAGACATTTTCTCCATACGTCTCCTAATTACTCCATCGCCTTAAAGGGGTTTTGTCACTTCAGCAAATGGCATTTATTATGTAGAGAAAGTTAATACAAGCCACTTACTAATGTATCGTTATTATCCATATTGCTTCCTTCGCTGCCTGGATTTACTTTTTCATCACATTATAGACTGCTCGTTTCCATGGTTACAACCATCCTGCAATCCATCAGCGTGGCTATGCTTGGATACTACAAAAAAAAAAAGCACCAGCCTATGTACACTCCCACGGTCCTGGCGACTAGAGAGGCTGGCATTTTCTCCTACAGTGTGCAAGCATGACCACTGCTGTTGGATTGCAGCATGGACCTAACCATGGAAACGAGCGGTGTATCATTTGATGGAAAAATGAATCTAATCATCAAGGGAAGCAATATGGACAATCACAAAATATTAGTGAGTGCCTTGTATTAATGTTCTCTACATGATAAATGCCATTTGCTGAAGTGAGACAACCCTTTAATTCAGGTATCTTTGATGCTGGAGTTGTAAGAAAAACGGGCTTGCTTAGGGTGGGTTCACATCAGCGTTATGCTTTCCGTTTGTGTTTTCCGTTATAACATGGTTATAACGGAAAATAACGGAAACCATAAGACGGAAGTCAAAACGGAAGCCTTTAGAGGCTTCCGTTTTGATCCGTCATAATAGAAGCCTATGAGAATCATAACGGATCCGTCTGAGTTCCGTTATGCTGAACGGAAAACAAAGTCCTGTCGACAGGACTTTGTTTTCCGTTTTGCATAACGGGAACCAAATGGATCCGTTATGATTCTCATAGGCTTCTATTATGACGGATTAAAACGGAATGCCTCTAAAGGCTTCCGTTTTGACTTCCGTCTTATGGTTTCCGTTATTTTCCGTTATAACCATGTTATAACGGAAAACACAAACGGAAAGCATAACGCTGATGTGAACGAGCCCTAACTTATATTTTTTAGACCTGTAAAATACACATATCCATCACTTTTGGAAGGTGAGGAATCTTTACCAAATTCTACTAATTAAGATCCCTCTCAATCCAATATTCTTTCTTTTAAATGTTTTACCAGTGAAGTTTCATTAAAAAACTCTTATTGCTTGTCTTACATATATTGACTGCAACCAGATGTCTTATAGCAAGATTTTGGTTACAATTTGCTGCTCCTTCCAGACAGGTGGATAAAGTGAAAAAAAAGTGAGAAGTATGGAACAGCATGCACAATACTGTGAACTGATTTTTATAATATCTGGGAACCTCGGGAAGAGTACTGGGCTTTACATTATCAATAGAATATAACCTTTAGAAGCTAGTGGGCAGCTATAATATACTGTAATGATGTCAGTGACCTATCTTGGCTATTCCTTTTGTGTATTTGTCCTGTCTATGCCTTGTCCTCCCCGTATGTCTCTATATTGACCCCCTCATGTGGGGAACATTCAATTTTGTATTATTACTTTACAATATGAATATTTCACCTTCTAAGATTTATTCTACTTTTATTGTATTCAATTGTATTTGTATACCTTTAATAAAAAATACAGTTAATTAGAGATAGAGATGAGCGAATCAACAAAAATTCGCTTCGGCAAATAATCGACGAATTTATGACAAGATTCATTCTTAATACAAATTTATTCAGTCGAATTTACGTTAAAAAAAAATTGCTGTTTTTTTTACTGCACAAATTACGAACATACAGTCTAAGCGTTGTTAAAAGTATGCTACTGAACTGAATGCGTAAGCATTAGTGTAAAACGTGCGTACGAATCCTTAGCATACTGTTCACTCGCGACTGCGTCATACGCACGCGGCCAGTCCTCAGAGGTAGTCCATATGAGGTAGAAAAGTAAGGTGCTCACTGTTAGCTATCTGGCTAATAATTTACTTAAAACACCATACAATAAGTGCATAATAGGACACATTGCAGTACCTGTAAAGGAATACACACAGTGGGCTAAAGTGCTTGAACATTGCTGAACCTATAAAAACATTATTGCTAAAATACAGCAAAGACATAATTATGCAAACATTTTAGCGCAATCAATTTCACATTTGCAAGCATAATAGGCTCAGATATACGTTTGGGTCTCTCCTCATGGCTGCTTGGCATAAAACACTGGAACACAGTCCAAAATTCAATTGTAATCCACGTGAGGTAATTTTGTAATTAACATGTAATCCACATGGATAATATAAAATAGCAGCAAATAGAGAACCCTTTTTTTCAAAGAGGGCTCCCAAATAACCTGAGAAGGGGGGAAAAAGGAAAATAGGCGCGCTTAGGCGCAACTGGGAATTTTCTGCAGAATGGGGGGGGGGGCGGGGAGTCCTTACAAGCCATGTCCATCTGGATGAGAGTCAAACAGGGGGCAATAAAAACAACATAAACTAAAAACAAGTGCCAACTAGCTTTCACCCGTCAGGTGTAGTCCATGTTGTGGCTCCCATAGGTCCTCCAGAGGTTTCCTTTAAATCAGCCAGACTGACAGCCAGTAGAAGGGTTCCTCAGATGAGGGACCTGAAGTCCTCCTCGCTGGAACTGCTACTGAATGACATCAGAGGACGCTCCTGCCTCCTGTAGGCCAAGCTGGCTGCCATGGTTGAGCTCCACTGCCCTCTTCTGCCAGAAGTCGGACTTGACCGGGTCCAGGTGGTGGTCACACTGGTGAGCGCTGCAGCCACTTGCGCCTTCAATTTTCCAGATACTCCTGCCGGGACAGCATCGGTAAGGACTTCTGGCTGCAGCGGTTGAGGCAAGGTTGCATCCAGGGAAGAACTGCCAGCTCCCCTGGCTGCTGCTGACTTCATTTTTGAGGGTACTGGATCACCGTGGACTGGAAAGTAAAAGATGTTGTCATCAGCTGACCCAGCTGAAAAGACTGTGGTGGTGGTGGCAATCCAGGGATCAGAGGTTCCGGCTGTGGCTTCTCCCTGAAACGGAGGGTGCCATCTTGTGACTCTTGTAGGCAGTGCACGCTTCCTTTGCCTTGTGGTTCCTCCACCCAAACTTCTGGTGCTGATGCAGGTACCAGGGGCTTAGACAATAAGGTAACCCCAGTAGCAAAGGGGCCTTTCAGGGATGCCATGGGGGTATATTCCACCTGATCCCCCACGTATTGGCTGTGACGGGGTTGGGGCAGGTATGGCCGTTTCACTGACCTGCAGCCCACAAAGTACTCCTTGCCGTCCTCGTCGTCCACAAGGAAGCCACAGCTTTGCTCCACTGAAAATCATAGGACGGTTCCCTTACGCCACTGCAGTGTAGGGTCTCCCGGCGTCGGATAGTCCAATACTTGGATGACCCAGTCCTCCACCGCATTCTTGTAGTCCCATAGGGTCTGGGCATTGGGCATGGGCCGTCACTGATGCAGGCACAATAGGATTCTGCAGCATGGAAGGTGTTGTTGTTGTTCTCTTCCTGGGCAGCAGAGTGGACGCTCCAGCCGCCTCCGCCGCACCAGCCGGCATGGCAAACATCGAGTCAGGAGCCCATGGGATTCTCTTGGCCAATTGTGACACTGTGATCTACTCTGAACTGGACGGTGGTTCGGGTAACTCGCTATCAAACACCATCTCTCCCCTCTTTGGTCGCAGTTGCTTCGCCATGTTGTGGTATAGATTCGCTCATCTCTAATTAAGTCATTATTTATTTCCTCTTTATATTTATGTTTCTTATAATTTTATATAAGTGCTGGCATGGTACTGATATTAGGACAATATGGGACATATATGAGCAGGCACTATCGTATTCTATGGTGCGGGGGGTTGCGACCCCGTGTGAATGGGATTCTGTAAGCTCCATTGTGGAGTGTATATAATGGCGTTCTCGGGTGATGAAGGCGTAGTCTTGAGATGTTTTACCGTATTCCGCGGTGGAACACATGCCGGAACTTGCGGTCATTCGTTTATGCTTTCCACTGTCCGGATATCCCATTTGTTTATATTTGTTTATATATGATGGACATACAATGGTTGCCCTATTTGTAATCTATATTTAGAGTCTATTAGTTATAGTATTGAGGGGGTATTGCGGTATTATACCTAAAGAGGAAAAGACGTCATGCGTTCCACAGTGGAACACACGCTATACAAACGGAGTAGACATGTGTGATTTCAGGTACACCCATCTATTCCCATATGTTTTTAATTTATGGTCATTAACAAGGTATACAGTGCCTTGCGAAAGTATTTGGCCCCCTGGAACTTTACAACCCTTTGCCACATTTCAGGCTTCAAACAAAAAGATATAACATTTTAAATTTTTGGTGAAGAATCAACAACAAGTGTGTCACAATTGTGAAGTGGAACGAAATTTATTGGATCATTTAAACTTTTTTTGTAATAATAAAACTGAAAAGTGCAAAATTATTCGGCCCATTTACTTCCAGTTCAGAAAACTCACAGAAGTTCATTGAGGATCTCTGAATGATCCAATGTTGTCCTAAATGACTGATGAAGATAAATAGAATCCACCTGTTAATCAAGTCTCCGTATAAATGCACCTGCTCTGTGATAGTCTCAGGGTTCTGTTTAAAGCACAGAGAGCATCATGAAGACCAAGGAACACACCAGGCAGGTCCATGATACTGTTGTGGAGAAGTTTAAAGCCGGATTTGGATACCAAAAGATTTCCCAAGCTTTAAACATCCCAAGGAGCACTGTGCAAGCGATCACATTGAAATGGAAGGAGTATCAGACCACTGCAAATCTACCAAGACCCGGCCGTCCCTCTAAACTTTCATCTCAAACAAGGAGAAGACTGATCAGAGATGCAGCCAAGAGGCCCATGATCACTCTGGATAAACTGCAGAGATCTACAGCTGAGGTGGGAGAGTCCGTCCATAGGACAACAATCAGTCAAACACTTCACAAATCTGGCCTTTATGGAAGAGTGGCAAGAAGAAAGCCATTTCTCAAAGATATCCATAAAAAAACCTTGTTTACAGTTTGCTACAAGCCACATGGGAGACACACCAAACATGTGGAAGAAGGTGCTCTGGTCAGATGAAAACAAAGTCGAACTTTTTGGAAACAATGCAAAACGATATGTTCGGCGTGAAAGCAACACAGCTCAAAACCCTGAACACACCATCCCCACTGTCAAACATGGTGGCAGCATCATGGTTTGGGCCTGCTTTTCATCAGCAGGGACAGGGAAGATGGTTAAAATTCATGGGAAGATGGATAGAGCCAAATACAGGACCATTCTGGATGAAAACCTGTTGGAGTCTGCAAAAGACCTGAGACTAGAACGGAGATTTATCTTCCAACAAGACAATGATCCCAAACATAAAGCAAAATCTACAATGGAATGGTTCAAAAATAAACGTATCCAGGTCTTAGAATGGCCAAGTCAGTCCAGACCGGAATCCAATTGAGAATATGTGGAAAGAGCTGAAAACTGCTGTTCACAAACGCAGAGAGCTCAAAGAGCTTGAGCTGTTTTGCAAGGAAGAATGGGCAAAAATTTCAGTCTCTAGATGTGCAAAACTGATAGAGACATACCCCAAGCGACTTGCAGCTGTAATCGCAGCAAAAGGTGGCGTAACAAAGTATTAATGCAAGGGGGCCAAATAATTTTGCACTCCCCACTTTTCAGTTTTATTATTGCAAAAAAGTTTAAATGATCCAATAAATTTTGTTCCACTTCACAAGTTCCACTTCACAAATTTTGTTCCACTACACACTTTGTGACCCATTTTGTTGTTGATTCTTCACCAACAATTTAAAATGTTATATCTTTTTGTTTGAAGCCTGAAATGTGGCAAAAGATTGAAAAGTTCCAGGGGGCCGAATACTTTTGCAAGGCACTGTAAATAGCTAGCAGTTTTGTTATCCCCTGAGGAAGCTTGAGGCAAAACGTACGTTGAGATTGGAGCTATACTGGCCTGTATCTTTTATTATACACTAGCAGAAAGACCCGGCTTCGCCTGGGTATATTTCATCTATTTATTTAATGTTTCTGTGTGTCGTTGCAGAGAGAAAGTCAATGCAACTGACAGATATTGATTTTTACCTTCATTTTTTCAATCCCTATTGGCTGCGGAGTGGGAGGGGGTGTGGTTTAATGGGACACGGGGGGGGGGGGGGTTAAGTCCTTCATTTCAGGGTGGCCTGAATTATAGGTTAATGCCATGGTAATTTGAGGAAACACAATGGGTAGCAGTGGAACAAAACATTGCTTTGCGCGGGTATATTTAATCTATTTCATTTAATGTTTCTGTATGTTGTTGCAGAAAGAAATCCAACTTCCCTCCCACCCCTGCAGCTGACAGAAGTTGATTTTTACCTTCATTTTTTCAATCCCCGTTGGCTGCGGAGTGGGAGGGGGCGTGGCCTGACAGAGTCGGAGCGTGGTTTCGAGAGATCTGGGGCGGGGGTCAGAGTGGCATGAATTACAGGTCGATGACATGGTAATTTATGGGGACCCGCAATGGGTAGCAGTGGAAAAAAACATCTTTTATTAGTACTGAATGGTCGTAGTCTAAAATTAGTCAATTTCATCTACGATTTTTGTGTGTCGTTGCAGAGAGAAATTCACCCTCCCACCCCTGCAGCTGATTTTTTTCAATCCCCGTTGCCTGCGGAGTGGGAGGGGGCGTGGCCTGGCAGAGTTGGGGGTGTGGATTATCAAGATGCTTCGAACGGTTGTAGTCTATAATTAGTCAATTTCATCTAAAATTTTGTGCGTCATTGCAGAGAGAAATTCACCCTCCCACCCCTGCAGCTGACAGAAGTTTATTTTTCCCTTCATTCTTTCAATCCCTGTTGGCTGCGGAGTGGGAGGGGGCATGACCTGACAGAGTTGGGGGTGTGGCTTAGCAAAGCGCTTCGCATAGGTGATTTAATCTATTTCATTTAGGCCCCTTTCACACGAGCGGGAGACTCGCTTGTCTCCCGCAACGGATCTACAGGGCTGGACTCCGCACTGACAGGGATCGCATAGCATTATATGCGATCCCTGTCCGTGCGGAGTCCAGCCCTGTAGATGCGTTGCGGGAGACATGCGAGTCTCCCGCTCGTGTGAAAGGGGCCTTAATGTTTCTGTGTGTCGTTGCAGAATGGCTGCAGAGTGGGAGGGGGCGTGGTCTGACAGAGTTGGGGACGTGACTTAGCAAGACGATTCGAACAGTTGTAGTCTATAATTAGTCTATTTTATCTAAAATTTTTGTGTGTCGTTGCAGAGAGAAATTCACCCTCCCACCCCTGCAGCAAACAGAAGTTTATTTTTACCTTTATTTTTTCAATCCCCGTTGGCTGCGGAGTGGGAGGGGGCGTAACCTGACAGAGTCGGGGGCGTGGATTAGCAAGACGCTTCACATGGGTGTATTTAATCTATTTCATTTAATGTTTCTGTGTGTCGTTGCAGAAAGAAAGTCAACCTCCCACCCATCCCTGCAGCTGACAGAAGTTGATTTTTACCTTTATTTTTTCAATCCCTGTTGGCTGCGGAGTGGGAGGGGGCGTGGCCTTACAGAGTCGGGGCGTGGCTTAGCAAAGCGCTTTGCATAGGTGCATTTAATCTATTTCATTTAATGTTTCTGTGTGTCTTTGCAGAATGGCTGCGGAGTGAGAGGGGGCGTGGCCTGACAGATGGGGCGTGGCTTAGCAAAAGGCTTCGAACGGTTGTAGTCTATAATTAGTCTATTTCATCTAAAATTTTTGTGTGTCGTTGCAGAGAGAAATTCACCCTCCCACCCCTGCAGCAAACAGAAGTTTATTTTTACCTTCATTTTTTCAATTCCCATTGGCTGCGGAGTGGGAGGGGGCGTGACCTGACAGAGTCAGGGGCGTGGATTAGCAAGACGCTTCGCATGGGTGTATTTAATCTATTTTATTTAATGTTTGTGTGTGTTGTTGCAGAAAGAAAGTCAACCTCCCACCCATCCCTGCAGCTGACAGAAGTTGATTTTTACCTTTATTTTTTCAATCTCTGTTGGCTGCGGAGTGAAAGGGGGTGTGGCCTGACAGAGTTGGGGGTGTGGCTTAGTGAGACCTGGGGTGGGGGTTTTAAGTACTTCTTTTAGGGTGGCCTGAATTAAAGGTTAATACCATGCTTATTTATGAGCCCACGCAATAGGCAGCAGTGGAGGAAAACATCTTTTATTACTACTGAACTGTAGTAATAGAAAAAAACATAAGTTATATTTATGGTAACCGGAATACCTTTAACAGTGTCAGTAAATAGAAATGGATGAGATCCTCAGCTGCTGATAATTACCTGGTTGTTATGGAAACCTGCCCTCCCTGTGTGTGCCTTTGCAGAGAATGGCAGTTGGAGTTTAAAACCAAAGCTCCCAGTTGTAATGTTGGCTAATGGAGATCATATTTTGGGAATATCTCAGGAACGGTATGTCCTAGAGAGATGAGACCTGGTCTAAAACCTTCCTGGACACCTGATGTACCTGTGTGCCGAATTTGGTGAAAATCGGTCCAGTAGTTTGGTCGCGCATAGAGAACAGACAGACAGACAGACAGAAACTCATTTTTATATTATTAAGAGATAGTCTATGGGCTATGGTTAGAATGTCTGACTTTTATCTGTTTATACTCATTGGCTGTTCCTGATCTATCCTATTTCATTATTGCTATTTATCTTTTGAGTCCGCACTGAGCACTTTATTTATATGAATTGCAGGGGTCAGGGTGACAGAATTAAGTATTATATTAAGCCCATATGTGATATAAATTTCATCACTACATGTCCAGTATATTCTCTTATTTGCTGTACATATATGCCGCTGTTGTGATTGATTTTATGATGATTAAGTGACAGCAGTTTAATCCCCATCTAACTTACGAGTATACATTATGGGTACCAGTAAACATTAAAATAAAAATAAGGGGTTGTTCACATATCAGTTATTTTATCAGTTATTTCCATCAGTTATTGTGAGCCAAAACCAAGAGTGGAGCCTCCACAGAAATCAGGTATAATGAAAAGATCTGCACCTGTTCTGTGTTTTTGACCCACAACTGGTTTTGGCTCACAATAACTGATGGAAATAACTGATCAAAAAACTGACATGTGAACAAGCCCTAAGCTGAAAGATAAAAACATGTTTAAACAGTAAACCATAAAATGAAAGTAAAAACCAGTATGGCATAATGCCACTTATGGTAACATGGGGGAACAGTTCCATGTAGAAACCAAGGACATAGGCTAACCAAAGCAGACAGGCATGTTGTCATCTAGAGAACTCTCATCTCTTGCGATTTCTGTCTTGGGGGTCGGTGTTCCATTCCTTGCGATGAGTTGAAAGGTTTAACGTCCCTTTATCTTTTAGTTGCTCCATGGGGATTTTCCATTCATTGAGGAGTTGTTTCCCTTCTTCATAGGTTTTCACAACATGAACAATCCCATCTACGGAGATAAGTAGTTTGAGCGGGTATGCCCATCTTTACGCGATATTATGGCTGCGTAGAGGCGTTATATCTGGAATAAGTAGAGAAAATAGCTTTTGAAGATAAGGTTGAAACTCGCCAGGAGACACCATATCCAGAATGCCTCGAAACTTAATATTGTTACAACGGGAATGGTCTTCAATGTCCACCATTTTCGCCTTTAACATTTCTACCTCGTCCGCCATATCATTATGTGCATCAATTACAGAGGTTTGAGAGGTGGCATACTCTCCCATTTTATTTTCAATATGCTGAACTCTGTCTTCCAGTTCATGGATAGAGACTGACAGAGAAGTAAGAAATTGTGCTATGTCTGTATGCAATGAGGTTTTCAGGGCTAACAGCATGTTTTTAAAAGTGTCTTCTGACACAGGTTTGTCACATGTAGGAAAGTCTATAATGGACTCAGGCACCATTTCTACAGAGGAAGAGTGATGTGCAGAGGCACTAACCTGATTTAGGTCTGATGTCTCAAGCTGTGGTCTTTGCTTTAGTAGGCTGCAGGAGGGTGAGTCATGGTTCCTCCTCGCACCGCCGCCATCTTGTTCTTGTGGTGCTCCCTCCTGCTGCAGTCTGACATCCTCGGGCGTCAGAGGTAATGAGGGCGGTGGAGAGTCTGACGGTAATGGAGGTGCCAGGGGAGCGCGATCGGAGATAGAGAACTTTGGCGGGAGGTAGGGGAAGTTGTGAGGCCCTGTGCGGCAGCGCCATCTTTGCTCTGGTCCTTTTCAAAGTATTGCTCTAAGTTGTTGGAGAGCTTAGGGAGCAGCCTTTTCATTTTCCCCATCTTCAGAAGGTGTTCCCCCAGTAATATGCCGTGGAAGGGGTTGCATACGGTGAGATGCCAGAGCGCTTCAGCTACACAGCCATATCTCTCGGTGGCATAGCCACGCCCCCTGTAAGGTGGACTATTGATGTTATTTTTACAATTTTTGGACACTTGGGGCCATTTTTTGTTCAGTTTTTTGGAGGAGGCAATGACAAAAAAAATAAATAATTCCAGCATTGGGAACTTTATCAACCTATAAAATAACTGTACTATGCACTGTAATACTCCTGCATTACAGTACATAGTCATTCTGACAGACACGCCAAATATATCCTGCAAGAGGAAGGATGCATTAGCAAGCAGGACATGGAATGCCTGGGGCCCTTGAGAAGGCCCCTGGCTGCCATGCCAAGTTCTTGGCACTCCGCAATTTAATTTATATGGTGCCAGTCGGAGGTTAGATGGTCCCTCTATCTAACCGCTCACATGCTGCAGCTGGTATTGGCCACAGGATCTGAGGAGTTAAACGGCTGGAATCAGTTTTGATGAATTACCTGCCATCTACACCATTGTGACCTAGCTGTTATGAGGTGTTGGGAGCAATAGTTACATGAGGGCATGCACACATGGCGAAGAAGCGCAGATTAGTCCAGACAGACCACCAGTAGAGAGGATCATTTTGATGTGCTGACAAGAATGAGCAGCTCCCATACTTTTGTTTCCCACCATCCGAACATAGGCGGCATGTTCATTACACACCCCTTTCTCTGCCTGCACCATTTCCAGCCACTTATCAGAAGGAAATTTGGTGTCATGGTGCCCATTACATGCCCTGCAATTGGCAGCTAGCCACTGTTGCCTTCGTTCTGCTTTGGTGTTATGAACGAGAAACCTGGACTACTATGGACTGGATCTATGTCATCTTTAGCAACGGTCTGACAACGGTCTGGTTAAAGTATGGCGGCTTTGTGGTAAGTGCTTCAATCCTGCCTGTGGTATGGAGCAACACATTGTCCCAAATGCTGTTGTGATGATCTCCGGAGCCATAGCATAGGACAGTTGGTCACCCCTAATGTAATGGGCAGTGAGTGTGGAACCACTGCGCCAACCAACTGGTTTGACTTCAGGCTAGCTCTAAGCACATTATCCTGGCAGTCCCCTAATATTCACCCTTTAACCCCTATACAGGGATCTGGACTTTGCTACAGGAGAGCCGCCAGGCCCGGTGTGATTGGTAGCTGACCCAAGAGACAACGGTGCAAAGCACCGAGGGGTCAGGCAACCATTGTAGTTAAAAAAAATGCTGAGGTTAGGGCTGACAGAGTACGTGCAAATCTGTGAAACAAATCTGATGTCAGGACAGGCAGCAGAGGGTCAGAGTTAGTAAATGGGCAGAGATCGGTACACAGGCAAACAATCAGAACAGCACACCTTCACTGGTTACTAGCATGCTAGGAAACCTAAAGCTCAGGTATCCTCCACTAGAGGAAGGTGCCTTAAATACCCAGAAATGCCCAGCTGTTGGCTGGGGAAGACTAGGACACGCTGGTCCTTCACGTGCAGGGTCGAATGCACACACCCTAAAGGCAGAGCTGTGGAAACTAGAGGAGAAGGCTGGACCTGCTCCCAACAGCTAGAGGAGGACAAGTGGGTTCAGACCACCAGGAGGAGGAAGAGCCAGCCACTGGAAGGAGAAAGGACCCGCCTGGTGAATGATGCAGTGCCTGTGCAAGTGGCAGTGGAATATTGACTGAAGATTACAGTCTTGAGTAGAGATGCATGAAAAGGGTTAGGTATACGTAGAGAGGTAGGGAGACACAGCTTGTAACTGACCAAATTCAAGACGGAAGATGTGCTCAATGAATACATAGCTAGCAGACTGACAGTAGAACAGGCAGGGGTACAAAATAGGCCATATTTTGAAACTGATCCGCTACTACCCAAATAACTACAGCCAGAAGAATAAGATAAATTGGTAAGTTCATAGTGACATGCTGTAACAGGACAAAAAAAAAACAAGGACTGACGGGGATTGAGATGTTGAGCAGATTGGAGATAAGTAAAGTTTTTATGATCAGTGTAAATAATTACTGGGTGATTAGCACCTCCAAAAGAAAACACTACTCCTCCAAAGTAACTATCTTGATGGAGGTAGCCTTCTGTGGTAAGACAGCTCCTGCTCCCACAAAGGATGCACCCAGCTTCAGAAAGAATTGCTTTGTAACATCAGGACAGTGAAGGGCTAGTGCAGAAGAAAAGGCCTGTTTGAGAGTCTAAAAAGCAGATTCTGCCTCTGGTTCTTCACTGTTTTTTTTAATTTATTTAGGCTGTGGTAATCAATGCAAGATGGAAGAAACCCTCTCCACGTTTTCTATAATGTAGTCTGACATGGTTTATGTTTTGGGCTGGGGCAGAGGATAAATATGTCCACGTGGCGGTGTAGTCCCCAGAACTACTGTAAGTTGAGTGGGCAGTCATAGGGACGATGTGAAGGTAGGGTCTCAGCTTCTGTCTTAGCAAACACATCTGCGAAACTGGAGTATGCTGCTGGTAACTAGAGATGAGCGAATCTTCCATGATTCGCTTTGGCAAATATTCGCAGAATTTTTAAAAAGATTCGCCTCGGATTCGATTCAGTTAAAGTTGCATAAAAAAATATTTTGTGTTCTGCAAATATTCCCACGAAAACCTACACTTGAGTGTGCAAAGTGCATACGAAGCTTAAAGGTGTATTCCCATCTCACAAATGTAGTTTGTATAGTTAGATATAGCCATACCAATATTATTACTAATAGAATGTATTTATATAAAATGTACCGTTTAGAAGATTTCCCTATTTGTATTTCCATTGTCCTACACACATCAGTCAGGCCGTTGCCCCTAGTTACGGCAACTGTGACCATGTAGTAGTGGTGGTCGGTTTGCTCCTGTTCAAACCCGCTCTGAGGTAACAGCTGTATTGTGAACACACATTGTGTGAGCATGCGGGGAGACATCTTAGAGCTGTAGCATTTTTGTCTGCACTTCCAAAACAGAGAAATGGATCCTGTTCCAAGATCAATTCATCTCTATGGAGCAGGATCCGTCTGCATTTTGGACGGATCCTGACCATCATCTTTTGGACTGGTAGCGTCCAAAACACAGATGTGAAAGTACCCTAAGATGTGTCTCCGCATGCTCATGCAATGTGCGTTCACAATACAGCAGTTACCTCAGAGCGGGTTTGAACAACAGCAAGCCCGCCACCACTACTACTTCATGGCCGCGGTGATCGTAACTAGGGGCAACGGCCTGACTGATGTGTGTGGGACAATGGAAATACAAATAGGCAAATCTTCTAAACGGTACATTTTATATAAATCCATTCTATTAGTAATAATATTGGTATGGACTTCCGGTTCCGGCGCCGGCATGTGAGGCAGCAGGAGAGAGGAGCTCCCGCCACCTTCTCCCCCCGAACAACAGCATTTACCATATCTAGGATTGCTGGCCCCCTCCCTTAAAGCCTACAAGGTGAGCAATCACCCAAGAGACCCCAGACCTGCATTTCTGGAAGGAGGACTTACAAACTTTGGGGAATGGCACCCACGCGGCGGGATAAAATGGCGCCGTCCCGCGCACCCTCTGATAAAGATGGAGAGTCGGAGGAGGAACAGGCAGACCTGGGAGCCCAGGCTGCTGAGCATCTAATTGATTATAAAAAACTAGCACTTGAGGTGGCACGAAAAATAACGCCGGACATACAGTCAACGCTCACTGCCACCATATCTGCTGCGTTGCAAACTATGCAAAAAGATATATCTCTCCATGAGGAGAGACTGGATGAAGCGGAGCGAAGGATTTCTACGGCGGAAGATGATATGGCGAGCACACATGCCCGCATCAGGGAACTGTTACGAGACACCACGCGGCTCAACGATAGAATAGATGACCTGGAAAACCGTTCCCGCAGGAACAATCTTCGGCTAGTGGGCCTCCCAGAACAGATACCGGTAAGCGCGCTCTATCATATTTTTGCCATACAAATACCGATGGAGTTAGGGCTGGAAGGCCCCTATAAAGTTGAAAGAGCACATAGAATTGGTCCGGAAAGGCCGAATAGACCCAGAACCTCGTCTCGTACCGCTTTGACGGACAGGCCTAGACAGGCGATTGCGCGCTATTTGGATTACTCAGAGAAGGAAGCAATCATGAGGGCCTATAGACGTCGCAAACAACCATTGATCATTGAGAACAACCAAGTCCTCCTTTTTGCGGATTACTCCGCAGAAGTAGCGAAAAAGCGCAAGCTGTTCAGTAAAATCTGTACTGAGCTGTACAAGAAAAAGGTGCGATTTCAGCTTGCTTATCCAGCGATACTGAGGATCACGGAAGCTGGAGGTAACCAAAAATCATACACTGACCCTCAAGAAGCAGAATTGGAGCTGGCCAATTTATTAGGAGAGCAGGAGGAAGCACGTCGACATGAGACTGAGTGGACACTGTCATCTAAGGGCCCAGGGACTCCGCGAAAACAAGCGCCGCGTGAGAAGAGATGGCCAAAAACGCCTAGGAACCCAGATCCGGACGATTGAAAGGGACTCATTAGCAATGTTACCTCTCTGGCAGGGAATGCGCTCACCTACTTACAAGACGGCTGTACTAGTCATATGTCGGACAGACTTCCTTATCTTGGACTTCGTTTGGGTGCAGTATTCTATGTTTATTGCTAGTATGTTTGTATGTCCCTAGGTGGGCTATCGCGCAAGGGGGTGAGGGGGGGAGATCTCGCATGTCGGAAAAAAGGAAGTCAACTCAAGTGTATTGGCAGTCATGGGTTGTGAATGTTACGGAGGGATGTTAATATGCCTAACTGCATTGTTTTGTTTGATGTTTAGGGGGATTTTTACTTTTACTAGCAGTGTTGATAAGTCCTACAGGGCACATAGTAATGCATTACTATTGAAGATGGTCATTATGCCTCTGAGTATACAGTGCCGAGATCATAAGACAATTCAGTTTGGTCACTCTGGTGTAACATGCGCATTGTTTCTTGGAACGTAAAAGGATTGCGCTCGCCTCAGAAGCGCACCATGGTCTTGAATCACCTCAAACGTCTTAAAGCGGACGTAGCTCTATTGCAGGAGACGCATTTACACCAGAGTGATTTTTTCAGACTAAAAAGACTGTGGGTCGGGGAGGTACTGGGAGCACCAGCGTCGGGCAGGAAGGGTGGAGTGGTCACGTTGGTATCCAAATATTGCGCTTCACAAATATTATCACATCAAGCAGACCAACAGGGGAGGTCACTGCAAGTGTTGCTGCAAACCCCAGCGGGAATCTTAAGTATATATAATATCTATGGCCCAAATACTGACCAGTCCACCTTTTTCTCCCACCTGCGAACCCAGATACAAGCAGATCTGCAACCAAATGTGGTAGTTGGAGGAGACCTGAATGTAGTACGTGATGTCATGGAAGACAGGACACCTTCACGTAGGCAGGGTGAAGGGGGGAGAGCTCGGGATTGTGTGCTACGGGACTTTGCAACAGATTTATCTTTAGAGGACATATGGAGATGCCAACACCCGGATACCCGGGAATACACCCATTATTCATATTCTGGTCGTTCCTGGTCCAGAATAGATTATATCTTATTATCCAGAATGTTTGCTTCACGAGCTACCTTTTCGGATATCAGCCCTATGATCATCTCGGATCACTCCCCCATATTGGTAGATATTGAGAATGTTCATCTTCAAGGACAAGATTATGTGTGGCGCTTCCCCTCCTCCCTTCTGAAGGATGAAACTTTTGTAGAACAACTCCAAGGCTGGTGGCTGGAATATGATTACCATAACGCTATACATGGTGATAATCCGTCCTTGTATTGGGAGGCGGGGAAAGCAGTCCTAAGAGGTAAAATCCTGGCATATACCAAAACATTGAAGCGCAAGCTGTGGACCCAGTTAACTCACCTCAGTGAGACACTTCGAAAAGCCTACACACGTCATCAGCAATATCTTACTACCACGACACTAGAGGTTTGGAAATCTGCCAGAACTGCATACGAATATGTATTAGAACGAAAGGC
Source organism: Rhinella marina (assembly GCA_900303285.1). NCBI lineage: Eukaryota > Metazoa > Chordata > Amphibia > Anura > Bufonidae > Rhinella > Rhinella marina. The sequence continues at coordinate 19,959 of ONZH01025210.1, forward strand.
CCAACTGCACAGGTCGTACTTCGAGGCCAAATTGCTTAAGCAAGGAAATAAGTCAGGGAAGCTACTGGCCAACTTAGCGAAGGGGCAACGACAGATAACTCATATCCAGGCTTTAAGGGACCCCTCTGGGGCTCTCAGGGACAGTCCAGCGGACATTATCCAGATACTTCGCAACTACTATGCAGACTTATACACGGAGTCGGAGCCGTTTAGGAAGGAGTTGGGGCAGAGGTATCTAGATTCTGTGCACATGCCATCTCTTTCCCGGGAGCAGGTGGATCTCCTAAATAGAGATGTTACCAAGGAAGAAGTTTTGAGCGCAATAGGTTCTCTGCAAAATGGGAAGGCCCCTGGACCCGATGGGTTCACTGGGGACTTCTATAAAGTGATGAAAAATAATATTGTCACACCACTGACAAACTACTTTAAGTCCTTCCTAGCAGGTGCCAAACCTATGGCAGCAGCTAACCTGTCCTTTCTGAAACTACTTCCCAAGCCAGGCAGGAGTGTCGACCTACCAGGGTCATATAGGCCCATATCCCTGATAAACCAAGACCTGAAGCTGGTGGCTAAAATCAGGGCTAATCGTTTGGCGACATTCTTACCTGATCTTATAAGTGGCAGCCAGGTGGGATTTGTCAGAGGCAGAGCAGCGGTGACTAATGTCAGAAAAACATTAGCGGTACTAGATTGGGTGAGGGGTCGTCCAGAATTGGCACGTACGTCAGCACTCATAGCATTAGATGCGGAAAAGGCCTTTGACACCATACGGTGGCAATGGCTAGATCTGGTGTTAGACAGAATAGGAATACAGGGTCCATTTCGGCAGTTCTTATCAGGCCTCTATAGCACATCTTCAGCCCAGATATACACAACAGGGACTCGTTCCCAACCTTTCCAGCTTCAAAAGGGCACACGACAGGGATGCCCCCTCTCTCCTCTTCTGTTCAATCTGGCCATAGAGCCATTGGTGAGGTCCATTGAATCAAGAGGGTTGTATCCGGGAATAGCAATAGGAACGCAGGAGGTGAAATCGGCCTTTTTTGCAGATGACGTGCTATTGTTTATGAGATATCCAGAGACATACTTGCAACCAACTTTAAATTATATCTCAGAATTTGGAAAGGTGTCTGGTTTCAAGTTAAATCTGTCCAAATGTGAACTTTTACATTTAGGTCCAGCAGGAACACAAGTCACTCAAAGCCTTCAAGGGTCAGGTATCCCCATAGTCAGCTCGTTCATAAAATACTTAGGCATCAAAATAGGGAAAACCCCGGATTCTATTTATGCGTTAAACTATCCCCCGATGATTAAAAAAATAACAGACGAGTTGAAGAAGTGGGAACCTCTACCCATTAATCTTAACGGTAGGATTCACCTACTGAAAATGATGAGTATATCAAAACTATTATATCCGCTTCAAACGATTCCACTTCTACTTAAACATAAGGATGTAAAGGCCCTGACGTCAGCATTCACTAAATTCATATGGATGGGCAAGAGGCCCAGAATTTCCATAGCCCGCTTATGCAGACCAATAGAACACGGAGGCCTGAATCTCCCGGATATAAGGGGATATAATCTTTCCTGTTTAGGAAGGCATGTGATAGACTGGTTACACAAGGGGCAACACTATTCTAACACCCCGTTGGAGGCGGAGTTGGCGTCTCCATATGATCTAGCAGCTGTTTTACACTCTCCTTTGTCTTCGCTGCCTCCTCTGGTGAAGCAGTCTGTTCTCATCAGGGATACTATCGCTGCTTGGAAAGCACTGCGAAAATGGTTTGGTTTATCTTTTCAAATGTCCAAGCATCTCCCATTGTTAAAGCATGCTGACTTCCCGGCGGGAAGCACTAATAAGTTCTTCAATCATTGGCGAGATAAAGGTATCAGCAGGCTCCGGCATGTACTACATGATACAGACCCAAGGTTATTAACTCTTCAGGAATTGTCAGAAAAATATAATTTAACAGGCTCGCAATCCTTTCAATATGCGCAAGTACAGTCATTCTGCACGAGTAAGCTCCGGGATTATACAAAAGAGGTAGTTAGTAATTCATTTGATAAATGGATAGGGGAACCGATAGCCAGGAATAATATCTCAGGGCTCTACCGCTCTCTCATGACGAAGGGGGTAAAAACAGAGACACCCATAAAATTCTCATATTGGGAAAAAGCTCTGCAGGTTTCCGATTTGTCAGAAAGATTGCTAGAAGGAATGCATTTAGTGCGCAGACATATTACTAGTGAAATATGGAGGAACACGCAATACAGATTGATACATGCAGCCATATATGCATTTACCGTGCCAGCGTCAGATACTCGACCTGATAGAATTACACGATGCCCAAAGTGCCTGACTGCCAGAGCAGACCTTTACCACTGTATCTGGCAGTGTAGGAAAATCCAACTTTTCTGGAAGGACGTATTGGCACTGATAACCAAATTGTGGAATCAGCCCTTGCAACTTAATCCAATGCCTTTGTTATTTCACTCGCTTTCTTCCCCAGCAGATGTTGCGAGGGAAGGAGTGCGTATGCCAGCTTTAGTACATATCATACTCATGGCTGCAAAGCGCTCAATACTGCAGCATTGGCTATCTCCAAGTGTCCCTTCCACTATTGAGGTTATAACCGGGTTAAAGAAATACATGTATTTGGAGAGGCTTGACACTGAAACTAAAAAGCAGACAAGGACAAAATGCTTCTTTAAAACATGGAGACAATTTATTATTCAGGTACTGAGTCCTAATGAAAGGACTCTGGTGGTCACGCCATTTGTTCACACCTCCTGGTATTATAATGAAGATCTCAGAGGCACCTTGGGACCTTTGAAACAGGCAGAGAGGTAGCGACTTTTATGTGCTAGATATGGGGCATATTGTGGGATGAACAACACTGCTATGGGGAAGGGGTTACAGTTTCTGTTACTGATATTGTTAATTAACAGATTATATTGTACATGGAGAAAATGTAACGCAGTCATGTCACGATGTACATGGATATTGTTTGTACACCTGAAGTTACTATAAATAAAATTATTGAAAATTAAAAAAAAAAATAATAATAATAATAATATTGGTATGGCTATATCTAACTATACAAACTGCATTTGTGAGATGGGAATACCCCTTTAAGCGTATTATTGTCTAGGCCCACAAAAATAACGAACATACGGTAAAAGTACCATACTTAAAGGGGTTGTCCGAGTTATGAAAAAAATATATAGCACTGTAAATCTGATGGGCAGCAATATATAACTAAGTTAAGCAAGTTTCAGGCAAAAAAAAAATCTATATTTCCTCATTTCCGTGGTTCTCTTCTGGCCTTTGTTTACCTGCAGTAGTAACAATCTCAGCCCCTCCCCCTTCCTGCTCTGAAAAGGTTAGTGAATACAAGAGCTGCCCTGAGTGACATGTCTGTCTGCTGGAATACTCAGCAGCATGTTGTGTGTGTAGGACTACAAGTCCCAGCTGTATGTACAATGAAACTGCTGATATACACAGGAACTTCCCCCTACCTGTTCTTGTGCAATACAATTCCTCTGTCAGCTCCTGTGCCCAGCATTTGTCTCCTCACTGCCTGCAGTGTAAAGCCTGTTGTAAAGCCTTGAGCCCTCAGTGTGTTCTGGCTGAAGGGGTTAATGTTCTATCTGAAGGAATCCAGGGAAAGAGCAGATAGCAGCCCGGCAGTGCAGGGGGGCGTGGCCAGTGACGTCTGGTGTACAGATTGTTATCTGATCTCTGAGGCTTGTGCACGAAACATCACAGAGCAGGGAGATAAGCTGACATCACAGTTCATTTGACCCTCAGTGAACTCTGAGAAACCAGCAGCTTTAGAAGCACAAAGTGTATGGGAAAGTTGTTATATTTGACAAGTTAGTAACATACAAAGAACAAAAAATTAACTTGGACAACCCCTTTAAGTGAATACCTACGCATTAGCGTACAAATTATTAGTTGCGTAGAATTAGCTTATAAATTATATTATGCGTACGTAGCGTTAGCGTACAAAGATTTAATAAGAATCTTCCGAAGCAAATCTGAAAAGATTCGGATTCGCTTCGGTGTAAAAAAAAAAACAAAGATTCATATCGAATTTACGAAGCGGCAAATAGATTCGCTCATCTCTACTGGTAACCCTTGCAGGTTTTGTGGTATCAGTTGAGAACGTACAGGCTGTACAGAAGTCAGGCATTGGTGTAACATGATGTACCTCAATGTAGAATCGGCCAAAAGTCCCAATCCAGGGCAGGAGGACTGCGCAGATGCAGCAAAATCAGAGGACTGGTAAACACAGGCAGGACATAAAGGAAATTTACTCAATTGTCTACGTGTGGAGTGCGCCCACTTCTAGATCCAAGGGCTTGGTGATGTATTGTATTGCCACTGAGAGATCCTTTCCATTGACAGATGTCACCACAAAGGACTCTAGATGCTGGACTGGTATTTAGTACTGGTTCAAGGCCTGATACAAGAAGTTGCCTGCTGAGCCTGAATCTATGAAAGCCTGCACGGTAAACCACATACCACCGCCAGACAGTAACACAGGTAGTGTCAATTTTGGACTGGTCTCAACCGAGGGTCATCTCTCCTATCGACTCTAGGCTCTGGAGATCAACCTTGTGAGGACATGTGCATTCATAATGTCCCTTGGCTGTGCAATACAGGCAGAGATTGTTGGAGCATCTGTACTGACACTCCTCTTCAGACAGCCTGGCTCTATCCATTTGCATGGGTACAGGTGCAGAAGTAGAGGAAGAAGGAGCTTGTGGTCTCTGGAAAGATGGTGCCAACCGGGGGAGTTCTCACTCACAAGCTGACTCCTTGGCATGTTCCTGGAACCAAAGATTAATGCAGGTGGCGAAGGAGATTAAAACCTCTACTATAGCCATTATATCACAAACTGCCAGTTAATCCTTTATACCCTCCGACCAGTCCTCCCAGAATGCTGCCACAATCGCCTCATTCTTTCAGGCTAACTCTGAAGTTAGGATGCAGAACCGAATGGTGTATTGACCAACAATGTGGTTGCCCTGATGAAGTTGCAGGAGAGAAGAGGCAGTAGAAGTACGTCCCGGTTCCTTTAAGACTCTGGAAAATGTTGACAGGAATTCTTGCAGATTACAGGTCACAGATTCACCTCTATGCCATATCAGATTAGCAGAGGCTGGGGTCTTTACCAGATAGCACTGAGACTAAAAAGGTTACCTTAGCCAGGTCGGTAGGAAACTGATGTGGCTGAAATTCAAAGTGAATGGTACACTGATTAATAAACCCATGACATAGTTTAGGATCCCCATCATAGTGTGAGGGAAGTGACAGGCATAAGCCAGATCCTCCTGTAGGTGTAACTTCAGAGGGAGCAAGTGATATTGCGGTTGCGACTGTAGGTTGTGGTACTGTTGAGGTAGTGGTCAGGACATTCAAGCAGGTGGATACATTGTGCATAAAGGTGGACATGCTGTTGAGCCAATTCTTGGACCCTAGTGTATGTTGGGTCGAGAACCTATATGGTACCCACCGACATCCCAGGGAGTCGCCCCCACCATACAACTTTCCCTGCACTTTGAGACCCTGTGAGAAAAGCAGATTTCCAATTTTTTTTCATTATCAGAATATAGAGGTGAAAAGAAAAAAAATATTTTTTTGCATTTTTATTTTTTCAGTATTAAAACACAAGAAAAACTATATGAATCATTGTAATCATACTGACTCAAAGAATGAAAGTAACAGGTCAGATTTATTATATAGGGAATGCAGTAAAATCATAACAAAAACTGTTGCGGATTTACATTCCGCCTCATTTTCTTCCAGCTTCCCACTACATCATATGCAATATAAAATGGTGACATTAGAAAATACATGTCACTCAAAAAACAAGCTTCCATACAGACACTTGCTTGGCTGTACTCATAACTCCTATAGAAATGAATAGAGCATGCTGGGATTTGTAGTTTCCCAACAGCTAGAGTGCTGGAGGTTGCTGAACCCTGAGTTAGAGTATGGGCTGCTAGTTTGAAACACCCTTGTTTCCTGTTGTGACCAATCACAGCAATTGTCAGGGTAGAGCCGCTGTGATTCGTCTCCCAGCACTTACTAGTGATTGACTGCTGTTGATGACCGCAAACATAAATATTGTCATCACTGGAATTCTGGGAAGAAAGGGCTGCAAATGAGCTCTTAACAAGCTCTGCCTCTAATGCTACCAGATGTAAGGCAGAATCGGTGTGAGGAGACATGTAGGCCAGGGAACACTCCTCTGGAATTCTGGTAGTATTAGAGGCAGAGCTTGTTAAGAGCCCATTTGCATTCCTTTCTTCCCAGAATTCTAGAGGAGCATGAATGGCCTATAAGTCTCCTCATGCCGATTAAGGTGCTCTCCCCAAGAAGAGATAGTACCCCCTTAATAGTGGCGCCATGTCACCTGACACGGTGACATTTTAACGGATTAAGGACCCAGGACAAGAATGCTCTTCCTTAACAGCTGCCACATTGCGCCCCAGGATGAGCATTCTCATCCTGTGGTCCTTCTCCTGCCCCACATGTGGTGCTGCAATCAGTGGCATCGGTGATAACACCGCAGACTGTGCATATGGGAGGTTCACACTCCTGATCCATTGGGTCCCCACGCTGCAGTGACAGTAAATTTAGGATTTTTAATAAATAAAGGTGAATTATATCAACTTAAATTTTTCACTATCATGAAGTACAATGTATCGTGAGAAAACAATCTCAGAATGGTTTGGATAAGTAAAAGCATTTAGAAGTTATTATCACATAAAGTGACTCATGTCAAATTCCAAAAAATGGCCTGGTCCTTAAGGGGTTAAAGCTATGTTGGATATGTACAGACATTTGCACTAACTGTTTCCCATTCATGATATACATTTATAGCTCCCATCCATTGAAAAGAGCAGCATAAATCATACTGTTCTGCTGTGTACATACATTGAATAAATGAAGAGGTGGCTTTTTACTGTATGTGCGCCACTTTCTCATTTACTAATGTGGGAGTTAGATGGGACCCAAGTTCTCGACCCAACAGGTGGTACTCAGCCACATCTATCAGACATTTATGGTATATTCTGTGGCTTGTAAGTAATATACAAACAATAGTTTAATATAAGTCATGTAAAAGAATGCATCACTGTGAAGATGACCAATCTGTGTATCATTTTAATCTTTTTAGCAGGAAAGGTAAACCTCCTTGGAACTCGTAGCATAACTAGAACCCTGGAGAAATGGGGAAATGAAATTTTCAGTGAAGGAAAGGACATCCTGATGTACCAGCCCCAGAGTCTACTTCCAGATTACACTGGGTATCAATGTCTTTGTGTTACCATACTTTTATACTCTGGTTTTGTGAATGTAAATGGGGATGAAATGTAAAATGTTCTAAAAGTAAAACAAAGGGATTCCACACCAGAAGGTAGAACACATACTTAAATGCAACTTGAAAAAGAAGGCAAGTGAAAAACTACTCAAAAAGACAGTAAATAGGTAATGAAAGATTATTTACCCAAACAAGGGATTATAGCATAACCTGATAAAGATGACATCCAAACAATTGATATCACATATATTTCAACCCATTCCTTTACTGTAATAGTAAGTTGTGGTGAGCAAATAGTACTATGGTACTACTTAGGCCCTTTTCACACGAGCGAGTCCCACGCATCAGACTCATAGCGTGTGTCAGGGAGAGCACTGACAGTTTTATGTCAGTGTTATCCAATACATTCCAGACCTCTAAGCTTTACATAGCATCATAAATCAATATAATGCTATATGACCCCGGCAGTGCTGAGAGGACAGAACGGGAGCTGTTGCATACTCAAGCTGCGAGTCTGAAGCCCGACAGTCGCTCATTTGAAAGAGGCCTTAGGCATGCTTTGTGACCTATCCGGAGGTTGTTGTGCAGGGAGGAGGAGGAGGAGGTGAACTGTGACCATCACCTATTTTAAATGATGGATTCTGTGTTATATATATATATATGCAGTAGAGACCAAAAGTTTGGACACACCTTCTCATTCAAAGAGTTTTCTGTATTTTCATGACTATGAAAATTGAAGATTCACACTGAAGGCATCAAAACTATGAATTAACACATGTGGAATTATATACTTAACAAAAAAGTGTGAAACAACTGAAAATATGTCTTATATTCTAGGTTCTTCAAAGTAGCCACCTTTTGCTTTGATTACTGCTTTGCACACTCTTGGCATTCTCTTGATGAGCTTCAAGAGGTAGTCACCTGAAATGGTATTCCAACAGTCTTGAAGGAGTTCCCAGAGATGCTTAGCACTTGTTGGCCCTTTTGCCTTCACTCTGCGGTCCAGCTCATCCCAAAGCATCTTGATTGGGTTCAGGTCTGGTGACTGTGGAGGCCAGGTCATCTGGCGTAGCACCCCATCACTCTCCTTCTTGGTCAAATAGCCCTTACACAGCCTGGAGGTGTGTTTGGGGTCATTGTCCTGTTGATAAATAAATGATGGTCCAACTAAACACAAACCGGATGGAATAGCATGCCGCTGCAAGATGCTGTGGTAGCCATGCTGGTTCAGTATGCCTTCAATTTTGAATAAATCCCCAACAGTGTCACCAGAAAAGCACCCCCACACCATCACACCTCCTCCTCCATGCTTCACGGTGGGAACCAGGCATGTAGAGACCATCCGTTCACCTTTTCTGCGTCGCACAAAGAAACGGTGGTTGGAACCAAAGATCTCAAATTTGGACTCATCAGACCAAAGCACAGATTTCCACTTGTCTAATGTCCATTCCTTGTGTTCTTTAGCCCAAACAAGTCTCTTCTGTTTGTTGCCTGTTCCTAGCAGCTATTTTACCATGAAGGCCTGCTGCACACAGTCTCCTCTTAACAGTTGTTGTAGAGATGTGACTGCTGCTAGAACTCTGTGTGGCATTGACCTGGTCTCTAATCTGAGCTGCTGTTAACCTGCGATTTCTGAGGCTGGTGACTCAGATGAACTTATCCTCCGCAGCAGAGGTGACTCTTGGTCTTCCTTTCCTGGGGCGGTCCTCATGTGAGCTAGTTTCTTTGTAGCGCTTGATGGTTTTTGCGACTGCACTTGGGGACACTTTCAGTTTTCAAACTGACTGACCTAATTTCTTAAAGTAATGATGGCCACTCGTTTTTCTTTACTTGGCTGATTTTTTCTTGCCATAATAAAAATTTTAACATCTATTCAGTAGGACTATCAGCTGTGTATCCACCTGACTTCTGCCCAACACAACTCATGGTCCCAACCCCATTTAAAAGGCAAGAAATCCCACTTATTGAACCTGACAGGGCACACATGTGAAGTGAAAACCATTTCAGGTGACTACCTCTTGAAGCTCATCAAGAGAATGCCAAGAGTGTGCAAAGCAGTAATCAAAGCAAAAGGTGGCTACTTTGAAGAACCTAGAATATAAGACATATTTACAGTTGTTTCAAACTTTTTTCTTAAGTATATAATTGCACATGTGTTAATTCATAGTTTTGATGCCTTCAGTGTGAATCTACAATTTTCATAGTCATGAAAATACAGAAAACTCTTTAAATGAGAAGGTGTGTCCAAACTTTTGGTCTGTACTGTATATATATATATATATATATATATATATATATAATGCAAAAAAAGTATCAGCACTCTGTATGCACTAAGGGAGATATGGTGGATGTGTGAAAAGGTAAAAAGCATTACTGCTATACTTACTAAAGATAAAGTGGAAGCTCTTAGCGCATATAAATGATCATGAATATGTAGAGCCCATCTACTGACCGACAAGGTGGCTTCCAATCAGATGGGTCCTACTCTAACACAGAAATGCATCCAACAAAAACCTGCATGCCTGAATCAAAGCATGTCTGTGTTAGAGTAGGACCCATCTGATTGGAAGCCACTTTGTCGGTCGGTAGATGGGCTCGACATATTCATGATCATTTATATGCGCTAAGAGCTTCCACTTTATCTTTAGTAAGTATAGCAGTAATGCTTTTTACCTTTTAACACATTCACCATATCTCCCTTAGTGCATACAGAGTGCTGATACTTTTTTTTTTGCATTTATATATATATATATATATATATATATATATATATATATATATAACACAGAATCCATCATTTAAAATAGGTGATGGTCACAGTTCACCTCCTCCTCCTCCCTGCACAATAACCTCCAGATAGGTCACAAAGCATGCCTAAGGCATCTTTCAAATGAGCGACTGTCAGGCTCCAGACTCGCAGCTTGAGTATGCAACAGCTCCCTTCCTGTCCTCTCAGCACTGGTGGGGTCATATAGCATTATATTGATTTATAATGCTATGTAAAGCTTAGAGGTCTGGAATGTATTGGATAACACTGACATAATGCTGTCAGCGCTCTCCCTGACACACGCTATGCTGCTACTTTTTTTTGCATTGTATTAAACAGCCATGGTAGCTTACACCTGACTCTCACCTATAGGAGGTGCTGTTCCATTTTTGAATAAATATATATATTGCATTTGGAAAGTCTTCAGACCCATTCATATTTTTCACATTTTGTTATGCTGTGGCCTTCTGCTAAAATAAAAAAAAAAATCAAATTTTTCCCTTCATTCTGTACTCAGTACCCTAAAATGACAAAGTGAAAACAGAATTTTAGGAATCTCCAGCTTCCCTTAAGGGCTCATTCACACAACCGTATGAATGGGTCGGCATCCATTCTGCACTTGTGGCTTGGTTTTTTGCTCTGATATGCATTATGAGCTGTGAGACTTTATATAGACAGGGCTGTGTCTTTCCAAGTCATGTCTAATCAACTGAATTTCTCACAGGTGGACACCAATCAAGGTGAAAAAAGATCTCAATAATGATCAAGAGAAATGGCAGGCCCCCAGAGCAAAATTTCAAGTGTCATAGCAAAGGGTCTGAAATTTTTTTTAAGCCCCATGCCAAACAGGAACAAGTTGTACTTTCTAATGCCACCATTTAATATGGCATATACTGTACACTCATGTGCAAAAGGGTATCAGTGTTTTGAACTTTTGACTTTCAGGCTCAATATCTCACCATCCACTACAACTTTAAACATGAGAAAACCATCATTTTATAGACAATCATCTTGGCTATCTCATACATAAATTGGACTTGCAACTATTTAGCATATGATTATTTATACAGAATCTTCTACATATTACATCCTGTTCTCACATTCCCTAATAGGTCATTTAGTTATTAGGTTGATTTATAATATTGGAGTCAACAAATTGCCTCATCACTAGGTCTGTCAGTTCTGGTAAGACAAAAACAGCAGTGAAGGTGGCTCATATGGTTTGTAGTTGTGAGATCACAGGTATCCATGCAAGCATCGTGCAACGCTCATTACACAAGTTTGGAATGGTGGCCCGAAAAAAGGTGGCAAAGCCTTGGCTTCAATATCGTCATCAAAAGTACAAACATTGGACGGTTGAAGATTGGAAACGGGTAATTTGGAGCAATGAGATAAAAGTCAATAGTCGTGCCCTGATGGATACAAATGGGTCTGGAAGAAACAAGAGAAAAGGGAGCTAACGGTTTGAGAAATTGAAGGAATTGATGATATGGGGATGTTTCACAGTCAAAGACGTTGGATACTTGACCAGGATCGATGGTAGTCTTAATGCTGAGCTGTATGTGAGTATCCTACTATGTACAAAGTACTATGGGTATGAAAAGGACGACATACTGTTCCAGCAGGACAACGACCTGAAGCATATGTCAAGATTGGTGACAAAATGGTTCAATGACAATGAAGTAGAGGTACTGGATTGGCCCCCACAGTCCCCAGACTTCAACCCAATCGAACACCTGTGGGTAGAGTTGAAGAAAAAGCTGTATTCGTATCCAAGTAGGTCGACCAGTATGCACCAACATTGAGAACATGTAGAAGGGACCAGGAAACACATTTCGGTCGAGACATGCTTGAATCTGATCTATAGCATGCCCAGAAGGATTCAGGCAATGTGGAAAGCCAAAGGTGGATTTACAAAGTACTAACAAAATAATAAAACTTCAAATTTAGTATCTGAGGACCGAAATAGTAACAATGCAGTTACATGACAAGAACCTGCATATATGTAAGAGATAGCCAAGATGATTGTCTATAAAAAGGTATTCATTTGAAGCTGTAGTGGATGGTGAGATATGGAGCCTGAAAGTCAAAAGTTCAAAACCTTGTTATCCTTTTGCTCATCAATGTATATTTTAATATTACAGTTGTTTTTGGACGAAGTAATGCCCATGATTATACTTTTTATTTTTTTACTCTAGTAAGAGGGGGTGATTTAAATTTAGATTTTTAATTTTTTTAATATATTTTATGTACACTGCACATTCTATCACATTGCTTGAAAAAGACTTGGTGAATAAACTTGGATGATTATTGAACACAATGGGAGTGCTGCCGTTTTTCCATCCCCTTATAAAACAAGAGACATCAGACAATTATGAGGCTTAGTGGCTACAGTGCAACGTGCATGATTTTAACATTCTCTTAAAATACAGATTATGATATGAAAAATAAAAAAATAAACAAGAAATTCTTAGAGAAAAAAACATAAAAATGGCATTTGAAAAATTGGTCATATTCTGATGACACATTTAGTTTAATTGGTTAAATCTGTGCCAAATAAAGTATGCTCTCCTAAGAAAAAGTTTTCAACCACAAAATATAAATTAGATGTATCTTATTTATATTACTCAAACTTTGCACAGCATGGTCAAAGGGGTTTTTCAAGAATTTTATACTGATCGTTGGGGTCCGACACCCGGGACCCCCACTGATTAGCCTCTTCACAGCATACCAAGCACAGTGCTGTACATTGTATAACGGCCGGCTCGGTATCGCAGCTCAGCCCTATTCACTTCAGTGGGGCTGAGCTGCACCTAGACCACGTGACCAATGAAAGTGACCTAATATGGCCTAGGCTAAGCTGAGAGAAAGCCATGGCGCTACTGCAAACGCCGATGCTTTCTCAAACAGCTGATCGGCGGGGTCCCTGGTGTCGGACATTCACCAATCTGGCACTGATGACCTATCCACAGGATTGGTCGTCAATATAAAAGTCTTGGAAAAACCCTTTAAAGACACTGTGGCATGAATTAGGAATAAAAGAGTATAATATAATTTACAGGAAAATTTTTATTCTGTTTCTTTTAGTATCCGATCCCTTGCTGAGGCTATTGATGACCTCCTAAGAGATATCAATTCTCTAAAAAAGCGAATTAATGAGTTAAATGACCGACTGGATAGTATCAACAGAGGTGTCATCAGGATGAAGTTACGTATGGCACCTAGAAACCCTGCAACATATTCAAGAAGCCTACATGTTTTTCCTCATTGGCAAGAAAAACTCACCCACCCTCCTAACCGGCCATTCAGTGTTAAGAGGAGAGTATATATAAGACGGAGAATAAAAGCCTAGAGCTAAAGCCTATTTGTACTATAGTCAGCTCCAATCCTGACTGCATACTATTTGTATAAAATAGCCAAATGCAAACATTCTGTAAAAATAAAATACCAAGAATAATTTGTTGATGAGAATTCTACCAGTACTAATTTTATTACACATTTAACCCCTTCATGCATTTGGACGTAACTGTACGTCCAAATCGCAAGTAACTTAATGCATTTGGACATACAGTCACCTCCAAACTGCTTACCGGGAGTCTCCACTCTCCCTGGGAGCAGAGATACTGGTGAAGCTGGCGAGGGACCAATCAGAGTGGTCCTTTGCTGGCAAGTGCTCCAATAGGTTAGTCTATGCAGACTAACCAATCGGAGCGCTTCAATAAGAAAATACCGGTTTCAGGCTGTGATCTCCACGCTTGAGATCACAGCCTGAAATCAGCCATGACCTCATGTGTGCCGCAGTGCCCCTGATTCATGTACTGCCCCCCATATGCCCCCATTGTCCCCCAGATACCCCCTGCTCCTCTGTGCTCTAACTATGTGGTTAGATGGCACCGATCTCGGCCATCTAACCACATAGTTGCCGCGGTCGATAGCCACCCGCGACATTCATGGGGTTGAAAGAGAGGGAACTCCCTCTCTCTTTCATCAGGCTGCCGCTGCAGTGATGGCAACATCCTGATGGTTACCATGGCAACCAGACGCCTCACAAAGACCCTGAGGGTCTGAGCAGGCTTAGTGGCAGTGTTATACGGACAATACAGTGCATTGCAATAGATGACTATTGCAATGCACTGTATAGTCATCAGGCCCACTGGATCTTCAAGATCTAATTGGGTCTTAATTTAAAAAAAAGTAAAAAAAAATTAAAAAATTAAAGAATTTTAGAAAAAATTGTTTTTTTCATATCTGTTTATTTATAAGTCATGAAAAAATTAAAAAAAGACACATAATTGGCATTCTGTAACAACCTGATTTACCAAGGTATCATGTTAATAATCCCATGTGGTGAACGCAGTAAAGAATTCTGAAAAAAAAAAAAATGACGCAATTGCTGTTTTTGTCACCTCACCTCCAAAAAAAATAAAGTGATCAAAAAGTCATATGTACCCCAAAATAATACCAATAAAAACTACAGCCCACCCCGCAAAAAACAAGCCCCCACACAGCTACATTGATGAAAAAAGAAAAAAGTTATGGACTTTAGTATATGACAATGCAACATATCATTTTATACTCAAAAGTGATTTTATGCTGAAAAAGTAGTAAAACATAAACAATTATATAAATTTGGTATCTGCATAACCATATCAACCCACAGAATAAAATTATCATATTTACCGCAAGTGGAGTCTCATAAAAAATAAAAATAAAAACACTGATAGAATTGCAATTTTTACCCACTTCATCTCCACAAAAAATGGTATAAAACGTGATCAAAAAGAAATATGTACCCCAAAATGGTACCAATAAAAGCTACAGCCCATTGCGCAAAAACAAGTCCCCTCACAGCTACATTGATAAAAAAAAATAAAAATGTTATGGACCCTCAAATCAATTTCAGCAAACTACATGTAACAAAATCTTGATGCCGCTCCTTCCCTTCTGAATGCTGCCGTGTCCCCAAACACAGGTTTACGACCACATATATGGTATTCAGGAAAAATGCATAACAAATTGTGGGATGCATTTTCTCCTGTTACCCCTTGTGAAAATAAAAAATTGGGGCTATAGCAACATTATATTTTAAATAAAAGTACATTTTTCATTTTCACAGCTATGTGTTTCTAAATTCAATGAAATGCTTGTTGGGTCAAACCATTCACTTCACCCCTAGATTTATTCCTTGAGGGGTGTAGTTTCCGAAATGGGGTCACTTTTTGGGGTTTTCAAATGTGACATGGCAAAACCATTCCAGAAAAATCTGCCCTCCATTAACAATATGGCGCTCATTCCCTTCTGCGCCCTGCCGTGTGCCCATACAGCAGATTACGACCATATATGGAGTGTTTCTGTAAACTGCAGAATCAGGGTAATAAATGTTGAAGTTTGTTTGGCTGTTAACCCTTGCTGTGTTACAGGAAAAACTGATTAAAATAGAAAATCTGCATTAAAAAAAATGAAGTTTTAAAAATTCCCCCTCGATTTTTCTTTAATTTTTGCGGAACACCTAAAGGGTTAACAAAGTTTGTAAAATCAGTTCTTAATAACTTGAGGGGTGTACTTTCTAAAATGGGGTCATTTATGGGTGGTGTATACTATGTAAGCCCCGCAGAGTGACTACATAATTGAACTGTTCTTTAAAAAAGTGGGTTTTGGCAATTTTCTTAAAAATTTATAAATTTGTTTCTAAACTTCTAGCATTCTAACTTCCTGGAAAAATAAAATGACATTTACAAAATGATGCGAACATAAAGTAGACATATGGGGAATGTAAAGTAATAACTATTTTATGAAGTATCACCATCCGTCTTAAAAGTAGAGAAATTCTAATTTTGAAAATTGTGAATTTTTCCAAATTTTCTGCAAATTTTGGTTCTTTTTATGCGTAAGGTAAAATGTATCAAATCAAATTCCCCACTAACATGAAGTATGAGGTGTCACGAGAAAACATTCTAGGAATGGCTTGGATAAGTAAAAGCGTTCCAAAGTTAATACCATATAAACTGACACATGTCAGATTTGAAAAAATGGGGCTCCAGCATTTACTCCAAACTGGCTGTTGCCTGAAGGGGTTAAGCAATAATAACTTAAAGATTATCAGCCAATGGTAAAACAGCTGCAAACTGTATATACAACTATAAGGCCTCTTTCACACGGGCGTCACGGATTCAGTCCGGATGCGTTGCGGAAAATCGGCACACATCCACACCAATTCGCACGCAATCGCAGTCAGACTGCGATTGCGTACATTCGTTCAGTTTTCGGGTGCGATGCGTATGGATGCATTTCGCACGCGCGTGATAAAAAACTGAATGTTTACAAACAACATCTCTAAGCAACCATGCGTGAAAAATGCATTGCACCCGCACTTGTGTGCGGATGCAATGCGATTTTCACGCAGCCCCATTCACTTCAATGGGGCCAGGGCTGCGTGCAAAACGCAGAATATAGAACATGCTGCGATTTGCACGCAACGGCGAACTCAGGCGTGAAAAAAATCGCCCATGTGAAAAGCCCCATTGAAATAAATGGGTCAGGATTCAGTGCGGGTGCAATGCGTTCGCATCACACATTGCACCCGGGCGGAAAACTCGCCCGTGTGAAAGGGGCCTAAGGCCTCTTTTACACGAGCGTCACGGATTAGGTCCGGATGCGTTCAGGGTGTGTTCAGGAAAACTCGCACCATTTTGCAAGCAAGCTCAGTCAGTTTTGTCTGCGATTGTGTTCAGTTGTTCAGTTTTTTCCGCGCGGGTGCGATGCGTTTTGATGCGTTTTTCACGCGCGTGATAAAAAACTGAAGGTTTACAAGCAACATCTCTTAGCAACCATCAGTGAAAAACGCATTGCATCCGCACTTGCTTCAGGATGCAATGCGTTTTTCACTGAAGCCCCATTCACTTCTATGGGACCATGCTGCGTTTTTCACGCAACGCAGAACTGATGCGTGAAAAAACACTCATGTACACAGACCCAAAAAATTAATGGGTAAGGATTCACTGCGGGTGCTATGCGTTCACGTCACGCATCGCACCAGTGCGGAAAACTCGCTCGTGTGAAAGGGGCCTAAACAGTAATGCTGATTTTATGATAAGTAGCACAACTTTTCTTATTTCCGCTCCGTAAAAATGTAATAATGACAATTTATGAGGAAGAGTGATTTATTAAGATGGCGCATACTACATAGTATATTTGGTAGTCTAGATAAGGGCTTCTCAAACTTTATTCACAGTGGCTGCACTGGGTGATGATGGTGATGAATAGGCCTCAACAGGGTCGGACTGGAGTACCTAGGGCCCACCAGAGGAAATAATTCTTGGGCCCACCATAAAGAAATATCTGTGTTTGTTATCCCTGTACTGTGACATCACTGTGTTTATTATCCCTGTACGGTGACATCACTGTGTTTATTATCCCTGTACAGTGACATCACTGTGTGTATTATCCCTGTACAGTGACATCGCTTTGTGTATTATCCCTGTACTGTGACATCACTGTGTTTATTATCCCTGTACTGTGACATCACTGTGTTTATTATCCCTGTACAGTGACATCACTGTGTTTATTATCCCTGTACAGTGACATTGCTGTGTTTATTATCTCTGTTCGGTGACATCGCTGTGTTTATTATCCCTGGACTTTGACATCACTGTGTTTATTATCCCTGTACGTGATGTCACAGTGTAGGGATAATAAACACAGTGATGTCACAGTCCAGGGATAATAAACACAGTGATGTCACAGTCCAGGGATAATAAACACAGTGATGTCACAGTCCAGGGATAATAAACACAGTGATGTCACAGTACAGGGATAATAAACAGTGATGTCACAGTCCAGGAATAATAAACACAGTGATATCACAGTCAAGGGATAATAAACACAGTGATGTCACAGTCAAGGGATAATAAACACAGTGTACAGAAAGTTAAAAAAAAAATTATAATTACCTTTTTCATAGCAGCAGGGCCAGCATCATCAGAGCAGATCTTCTTCTCATGTCTGAAGGGGGCGGAGCCTATGCTGCCGGCCGGCCCCGCCCCCCCGCCGAGACCTGAGGCATGCCTGGGAGGTACGGAGAGCTGCAGGGGGGACTGGAGGGAGGATGGAAGAAGCAGACAGCCGATTTCGGCTGTCTGCTCCTTCCTGCAACAGGCAACTGTCTCTACGTCCTATGGACGCAGAGACAGCTGCCAGAGGCTGGATCCGGGACGGTTGGGAGCAGGGGCGTAGCTAAAGGCTCATGGGCCCTGGTGCAAGAGTTCAGCTTGGCCCCCCCCCGCCTAATATAGCGCCCCATACCTCTTACATCCAGTATAATACAGCGCCTCATACCTCTTACATCCAGTATAATACAGCGCCCCATACCTCTTACATCCAGTATAATACAGCGCCCCATACCTCTTACATCCAGTATAATACAGCGCCCCATACCTCTTACATCCAGTATAATACAGCGCCCCATACCTCTTACATCCAGTGACGTCTCCTCGGATGTAGATCTTCTCTTTCCTCATCTTCTCCTTTCAGACCAGACGCCATTTTTCAGCCATTTCTTATCTCTGCAGTTTGACAGAAAAAAAATCTTAGTTTACTACTTTTCCATCATCCTCCCATCTTCTGGACAAATCATCCTACACCCCCAGTACTGTGCCACTAGTACCACACAGATAGTGCCCTTCAATAATTATTGGCACAGTGTCCTAAAATAACTGCGCCCAGCAAATACTGTCCCGTAATAGTGTGAACATAACGTGCCCCAGAAATAACTGCGCTGATACTGTGCCAGGATGCCCCCCACAGTAATAGTGCCCCCCACAGTACTAATGTCCCCACTGTGCCCCAGAAGTAATAATGCTTCCAATGTGCCAGTAAGAAGTGCCCCAATAATGCGCCAGAAGTTCCCCCCATTGATTCCCCCCCAAAATCATGTGCCAGTAAGAAATGCCCCCAGTGCCCCCATGTGCCAGTAAGAAATGCCCCCAGTGCCCCCATGTGCCAGTAAGAAATGCCCCAGTGCCCCCATGTGCCAGAAAAATGCCCCTAGTGCTCCCATGCCATAAAGAAATGCCCCCATGTGCCAGTAAGAAATGCCCCCAGTGCCAGTAAAAATGCCCCAGTGCCCCCTTGTGCCAGTAAAAATGCCCCCAGTGCCCCATGTGCCAGTAAAAATGCCCCCCATGTGCCAGTAAATATGCCAGTAAAAAATGCCCCGTGCCAGTAAAATGCCCCAGTGCCCCCATGTGCCAGTAAAAATGCCCCCAGTGCCCCCATGTTCCAGTAAAAATGCCCCGTGCCAGAAAATGCCCCCAGTGCCCCCCATATGCCAGTAAAAAATGCCCGCCAGTGCCCCATGTGCCAGTAAAAAATGCCCCATGTGCCAGTAAAAATGCCCCAGTGCCCCCATGTGCCAGTAAAAATGCCCCATGCCCCCATGTGCCAGTAAAAATGCCCTATGTGCCAGTAAAATGCCCCCAGTGCCCCATGTGCCAGCAAAAATGCCCCGTGCCAGTAAAATGCCCCAGTGCCCCCATGTGCCGGTAAAAATGCCCCCAGTAACCAGTAAAAATGCCCCCAGTGCCCCCATGTGCCAGTAAAAATGCCCACAGTGCCCCATGTGCCAGTAAAAATGCCCACAGTGCCCCAATGTGCCAGTAAAATGCCCACAGTGCCCCCATGCCAGTAAAATGCCCACAGTGCCCCCATGTGCCAGTAAAAATGCCCCCATGTGCCAGTAAAATGCCCCCAGTGCCCCCATGTGCCAGTAAAAATGCCCCCAGTGCCCCCATGTGCCAGCAAAAATGCCCTGTGCCAGTAAAATGCCCCCAGTGCCCCCATGTGCCAGTAAAATGCCCCAGTACCAGTAAAAAATGCCCCCAGTGCCCCCATGTGCCAGTAAAAATGCCCACAGTGCCCCCATGTGCCAGTAAAAATGCCCACAGTGCCCCCATGTGCCAGTAAAATGCCCACAGTGCCCCCATGTGCCAGTAAAAATGCCCACAGTGCCCCCATGTGCCAGTAAAATGCCCACAATGCCCCCATGTGCCAGTAAAAATGCCCCTATGTGCCAGTAAAATGCCCCCAGTGACCCCATGTGCCAGTAAAAATGCCCCCAATTGAGCTCCGGTCGGTGACTGCTACAATAATAAAAAAAAAAATTAACACTTATACTTACCTCCATGGTGCTGGCAGCGATGCGATGCAGGCCTCTTCCGGCCTGTGTCCCGCGCTGTACGGCTCAGGCGGCGCGATGACGTCATCGCGCCGCTGAGCCGGCCTCTGATAGGCTGCAGGCCCAGTGCCTGCAGCCTATCAGAGGAACGGGCAGGGGAGACGCCTCTCCCTCCCCTGCCCCAGTACAATACAGGCATCTGTATCGCCGTCCTGAGGACGGCGATACAGATGACTATTGAGATGAGCGCTTCCACAATGGAAGCGCTCATCTCCCTCTGCCCCTATCTGTGCGCAGGGCCGCGCCGCACCTGGCTAATTGGCGGTGCGGCCCTGGAAGTGGCAAGGGGGGCCCTCGGGGCCCCCCTGGCTTAGGGGCCCGGTTGCAACTGCGACCGCTGCGACCCCTATAGCTACGCCACTGGTTGGGAGGTATGCGGCAGCGGGGGGCTTGGGGCCTACCGGAGGATCCTCCGGTCCTCTGGTGGGCCAGTCCGAGCCTGGGCCTCAACACCAGTCGTCAAGATAGAAGCCAGAATGTAAAATATAAAACCCAAATTGTTATTAAATTCATTGACAAAATCTGTTGCTTATTAAATAGTTCCAGTCAGATGAGTGATAAATAATGTATATATCTCTGATTGTAAATTATGAGCTTGGAGAAGGTAGGGTGTTTTTGATGTACAGGGATAAAAATCTAACCAGAAAACTGGGTGCATCTCGAGTCCCCACAACAGTCTCTTGTATTCGATGCTACAAGGTTCAGTCAAAGGAAAGAACGTTCTAAGTCAGAATAAATGTTAAGGGGGGATTTATCAAACTGGTGTAAAGTAGAACTGGCTTAGTTGTCCATAGCAACCAATCAGATTCCACCTTTCATTTTTCACAGTTCCTTTGGAAAATGAAAGGTGGAATCTGATTGGTTGCAATGGGCAACTAAGCCAGTTCTACTTTACACCAGTTTGATAAATCTCCCCCTAAGTCCTTAAATACAATCTCAACCTGAGTGCTGCAATATTGGTGAAGAATTGCTGAAATACCTTGATTGACCTTGATGACATCTGAAGGAGACTCAAACAAGAAACAAGATGGCTTTTACAAGACACAAAATTGACCATCAGATAAAGGTAAGTTTAAAGAGGACCTTTCATGGGTCCAGACACTGTTAAGTAAGTACAAGTTTATGTAGGGCATCTAGCATGGAGGTCAGAGCACTTACTATTTTTTCTGAGCGCCGCACCGTTCGCCCGTTGTGCCCCTGTAGAATTCTCACCCGTGCTATTCTAATGCATGTGCTCTGACCTCCATGCTAGATGACCTACATAACCTTGTACTTACTTAACAGTGTCTGGACCCATGAAAGGGCCTCTTTAAGGGCAAAATAGAAGCCTCCAGTGGTAAAGACAGAAACCACAGCACCAATTCTTCAAGGCGTGAAAAAGCAGCCACATCAAATGGTCAATTCATAAAAGATCAACAGAATCCTGAGCTTACTTCTTCATTTCAGCACTGGTCTCCAGATAAGGCTTGACTTGGTTTATCTGGATATTTATGGTGAAATTTCGCACAGGGGTTCTCTGGGTTCAGAGCTGTACCCGAATATATATCGCCTTCTTCCCCCACTCAGCCCCTTTGACATCAGCATTGAAGCATTTCATGTTCTGACTCTCTGACTTCTCCTGCGCTGAATCGCGCAGAGCAAGGGCTATTTCTGTAGATCTGGTGACATACCAGGTCTCTGCTAGGCATTTACAGGCTAGGGCAGCGCTAAAGCTCACCTGTTAGTACTGGTGACGTCACCGGGAACACCATGAAGCCTCCGCCTAGCAGTGTAAAAAGGTAAACAAAAAAGCCCTTGCCCTGCGCAATACATTTCATGCCCCAATGCTCGTGTCAGTCGAGATGAATGGGGGAAGAAAGGGATATGTCCAGGTTCAGCTCTGAACCCGGACAAGCCCTTTAATCAATGCACTGACATTCCTTATGGCTTTCCATGAATTATTATCAGGGACATAACCTTACCATTTTATATATATACCAATTTCTTTTGATCCCAATTTTTATTTATTGAAGATTTTTCATACAGAATACAAGTTCACCAACATGACAAGTAAATATGCACATACAATAAAGAGGTACTAGAAAACCTCAGAAGGCAACCAAATCAATGACAACCACCACGCAGGGCGTCTATAGTGAAAACGTAAATCATGAAGTATGTATTATGAATTCATAATGATGCTGGATGACCAGTAAAGAATGTGCCAATCACAGAACGCAACGGGAACTAGAATAAAAGAAACCGAAAACACCAAACAACTAACAGGAGAATAAAAAAAGGAGATAAAAAGAGTGATCATGTTGTGTCCATGAGTGAATATATGACTGTAAGCCAAAACCGTTGAGTCCCACTGATAGGTGAGATGGAGCAAAGCTGACAATGAACTGAGGAAGAAGGGAGAAGCTAAAGGGTCTATATGAACTTAAGTCCCAGGACAAGAGCAGGATTGCCATGGTGACAAAACTGATAAGAACCTTGCTCTGGTACTTTCACCCCAGCTGCAGAGCTTTTCAAACCTACATAATTGGTCCACCTTATCTTTCCACTGCTGAAGGGTTGGGGAGTCAGGCTCCATCCATAGCAGGAACTACTTTTGGAATTAACTTTTGGAAGGGAAAAGTTGAGCTGTAGGAATCCATAGTTTAGGCCCGTGTTATGTAAAAGTGTAGATTTCTAACGTCATGCATACTAGGGTTAAGCCTCCCAGCATTGTCCTTTTTCTCTGTCCTTGCTACCATACAGCTCCAATAAGTAGGAGAATACTGATGAGGGCTGGAATCTCCAAAAGTTTGGTAAGCACATAAAAGTTTTGCACATCAAAAAGGACTTTGTATTTTCTGCCTGTCAGCTTAAATATTCTTATAAATAAGGGAACTCAATGCCCTTAAATCTGTAATCACAGCCAGAGTTGAATATATATATATATTGTGCAGCCAAAATAGAGGAGTTCAGCTTGAATATGAAAGTTCCTAAAAGCTGCAATAGTTGGAACAACATTCGCATACACAAATCTGTTAGTACAAATGACCTTAAAGGGGTTGTCGAAGTATTTTTTTTTTTTTGGCTTTTGTATGTTTCTAACTGGGCAAATGTAATGTTTTTTCAATGCACTTACTTTAACTTCAGTGGCTAATTTCTCAGATTTCACTGAGGGTCACATGACCTGTGATGTCAGCTTCTCTCCCTGCTTTGATGATGTTTCATGCACAAGCCTGAGGAGCAGATAAGAGTCTGTACACTGACCTCACTGTGCTGGCCACGCCCTCAGATAAGATTTTAACCCCTTCAGCCAGCACAGACTCAAGGCTGAAAGCTGCAGGCAATGAGGAGACAAATGCTGGGCACAGGAGCTGACAGACCAGAGAAGATCTGTAGAGTATTGCACAAGAACAGGTAGGGGGAAGATCCTGTGTGTATCAACAGTGTCATTGTACAGCCGGAACTTGCAGTCCTACGCATGCTGCTGAGTATCCCAGCAGACAGACATGTCACTCAGGGCAGCACTTGTATTCACTCCCTTTGCAGAGCAGTGGGAGGGGCAGAGATTGTTGTTACTGCAGGTAAACAAAGGGCTAGAAGAGAACCAGGGAAATGAGAAAATATATATTGTTTTGCCTAAAACTTGCTTAACTTAGTTATATATTGCTGCCAATCAGATTTACAGTGCTATATATTTTTTTTCATAACTCGGACAACCCCTTTCTATTATGTTAGCACAGAGCTGCGAAACCTCTGCTAACTGTGGTCAAATCTAGACACATATCCTATCATTGGGATTTTCCTTTCCTGCTCCAAACTAGCACTCTTTTTAGATCTTCTGCTTTATGTGTAAACATGCCCTCCTAATCTTTTGAGTAGACATAAATTTCCTGGCCTTTCCAATTTAGATCTTGCTCAAGAAGGCCAAAAAGTAGAAAGAAAGAAGGCACTCATAGGGTAAGTGCTCACCTCTTAGTGTTGCGCTACGTTAGAACACTATTAGAGAGACCTTTTTTGTGGTATTGGTCGGTCCTGCCGTTGGTGTCTGGGTCCTCAGAAGGAGAAGAACATTAAGAGTAAGGCTACTTTCACACCAGCGTTTTTGCTGGATCTGTTATGGATCAGCAAAAACGCTTCCGTCATAATAATACAACCGTCTGCATCCGTTCTGAACGGATCCGGTTGTGTTATTCTTTTGTGTCCAAGAAAACGGATCTGCCACATTTGACTTACATTGTGTGTCATGACGGATCTGTCTTGCTCCGCACCAGATCACAGAAAGAAAAATGCTGCTTGCAGTTCAGTTTTGTCCCCATTGACAATGAATAGGGACAAAACAGAAGTGTTTTCCCCCACTATTGAGATCCTATGACAGATCTGAATATTGGAAAGAGAAAGAGCAGATGTGAAAGTAGCCTAAGTTGGTAGATGAAAAGGACTATGTTACTATGTAGTTAACCCTTTGGCGACATTGGACGTACCGGTACGTCCTGAGCACGAGGTAGTTCGTGCTACAGGGCGTACCGGTACGTCTTGCATTGAAACCCCCCCTGCTCAGTGCAGGGGGGGTTAAATGCTGTAATGGGTGCTGTTTAGGGCACCCAGCCACCCATAGCGAAGGCCTCGGGGGGTGCCGTGCACCCCCCATAAAGGCGATCGCTGTGAATGGCTGGTCTATTCAGACCAGCCATTCACAGCAGGCAAGGGGTACTCGGCGGGGATAGCGCTATTCTAGCGAATCCCCGCCGAGTGTCAGTAATTAGGGGGAGGTCAGGGTGTCCCCCCGCCCCCCTGATTAGCTGTGGGCAGATGGGTGGGCAGATGGGCAGGCGGGGGGGGAGACCTGCAATGTGCGGGCGGCTGCCGCGAGTGCCGCCCGCAACGATCTTTCAGGATGGCTGATCTTTATTCAAGCAGAGTATCAGCATACAGCTGATACTCTGCTTGAAACTGCTGACATCGGTGCTGGCACCGATGTCAGCAGTTTAACCCCTTCCATGCCGCGGTCCGTAGGGACCGCTGTATGGAAGGGGTTAACAGGGAGGGAGCGCTCCCTCCCTCTCCCATCGGCGCTGCGGTGCGCTGGCAGCGCCGATGGTGTGGGCAGATGAGAGGGAGGAAGCTCCCTCTCCCTTCCATCGGGACGCTGCTCTGCTGTGGCAGCGTCCCGATGGTTACCATGGCAACCAGACGCTTTCGTCTGGCTTGCCATGGAAGCCTGTTCAAGCTCCTGCTAAAGGCAGGAGCTTGAACAGGCTATAAGAAAATACACTGCAGTACACTATACAGTGTACTGCAGTGTATTGTAAAATACCAGACCCACTGGTTCTTGAAGAACCAAGTGGATCTGAGTCAAGAAAGTGGAAAAAAAAAAAAAAAAGTTAAAAAAAAGTTAAAAAATTGATTAAAAATAAAAAAACACACAATACATAAACATGTTAGGTATCGCCACATCCGTAACAATCTGCTCTGTAAAAATATTACATGAGGTGGCCCCCCCAGGCGAATGCTGTAAAAAATTTTTTTAAAAAAACTATGGCAAAATAGCCATTTTTTTCCCTCTTCCCTCACAAAAACTGTAATAGCAGGCGATCAAAAAGGCGTAATTACCCCAAAATGGTATCAATTCAACCGTCATCTTGTCCCGCAAAAACTGTACCCTACCTGAGACAATCGCCTGAAAACTGAAAAAAATATGGCTCTCTGAAAATGGCAACACAAAAAAATATTTTATTCTGTTCAAAAATGCATCTAATGTGTAAAACTTTCCAACAATAAAAAAGTTGGACATATTGGGTATCGCTGCGTCCGTAACAACCTGCTCTATAAAAATATTACATGAGATGGCCCCCCAGGCGAATGCTGTAAATTATTTTTTTTAAAAACTATGCCAAAATAGCCATTTTTTCCCCTCTTCCCTCACAAAAAGTGTAATAGCAGGCGATCAAAAAGGCGTAATTACCCCAAAATGGTATCAATTCAACCGTCATCTTGTCCCGCAAAAACTGTACCCTACCTGAGACAATCGCCTGAAAACTGAAAAAAATATGGCTCTCTGAAAATGGCAACACAAAAAAAATATTTTATTCTGTTCAAAAATGCATCTAATGTGTAAAACTTTCCAACAATAAAAAAGTTGGACATATTGGGTATCGCTGCGTCCGTAACAACCTGCTCTATAAAAATATTACATGAGATGGCCCCCCAGGCGAATGCTGTAAATTATTTTTTTTAAAAACTATGCCAAAATAGCCATTTTTTCCTCTCTTCCCTCACAAAAAGTGTAATAGCAGGCGATCAAAAAGGCGTAATTACCCCAAAATGGTATCAATTCAACCGTCATCTTGTCCCGCAAAAACTGTACCCTACCTGAGACAATCGCCTGAAAACTGAAAAAAATATGGCTCTCTGAAAATGGCAACACAAAAAAAATATTTTATTCTGTTCAAAAATGCATCTAATGTGTAAAACTTTCCAACAATAAAAAGTTGGACATATTGGGTATCGCTGCGTCCGTAACAACCTGCTCTATAAAAATATTACATGAGATGGCCCCCCAGGCGAATGCTGTAAATTTTTTTTTTTTAAAAACTATGCCAAAATAGCCATTTTTTCCCCTCTTCCCTCACAAAAAGTGTAATAGCAGGCGATCAAAAAGGCGTAATTACCCCAAAATGGTATCAATTCAACCGTCATCTTGTCCCGCAAAAACTGTACCCTACCTGAGACAATCGCCTGAAAACTGAAAAAAATATGGCTCTCTGAAAATGGCAACACAAAAAAAATATTGTATTCTGTTCAAAAATGCATCTAATGTGTAAAACTTTCCAACAATAAAAAAGTTGGACATATTGGGTATCGCTGCGTCCGTAACAACCTGCTCTATAAAAATATTACATGAGATGGCCCCCCAGGCGAATGCTGTAAAAATTAAAAAAAAAAACGATGCCAAAATAGCCCTTTTTTTCCCTCTTCCCTCACAAAAAGTGTAATAGCAGGCGATCAAAAAGGCGTATTTACCCCAAAATGGTACCAATGAAAACCCCACCTCATCCTGCAAAAAATGAGCCCCCACATAAGACAATAGCTCAAAAAAATAAAATCAATGGCTCCCGCAAACCACTCCATCAAAATCTGTGTTGTAAAATCCATATGGCGCTCCTTCTGTTTTGAGTCCTGCCATGTGCCCCCACAGCAGTTTACCACCACATATGGGGTGTTGCCGTATTCAGGAGAAAATGGGTAACAAATTATGGGGGGGGCTTTTCTCCTGTTACCCCTTATGCAAATAAAAAAAATTGGGGCTAAAGCAACATTTTATTGGAAGAAAAAAAATGTTCATTTTCACAGCCAAGTGTTTCCAAATTCCGTAAAATGCTTAGGGGGTCAAAGTGGTCAGTACCCCCTTAATATATTCTTTGAAGGGTATAGTTTCAAAAATGGGGTCACTTTTTGAGGGTTTCCACTGTAGGGGTACGTCAGGGTCTCTCAATTACAAAATGGTGCCTAAAAACTATTCTAGCAAATTTTGCCTCCAAAATCCGTATGGCGCTCCTTTCCTTCTGACCACTGCCACAAACCCATAGAGACGTTTACCACCACATATGGGGTATTTCTGTAAACTGCAGAATCAGAGCAATGTAAATTGAGGTTTAGTTTGCTGTTAACCCTTGCTGTGTTGCAAGAAAAAAAATATTAACATGAATAATCTACGAAAAAAGTGAAATTTTGAAATTTCACCTCCATTTTCCATTAATTCTTGTGGAACACCTCAAGGGTTAACAAAGTTTGTAACAGCAGTTTTTTATAATTTGAGGGGTGTAGTTTCTAAAATGGGGTCATTTATGGTGGGTTTCATTATGTAAGACCCTCAAAATCACTTTATATCTGCATTGGTGTTAAAAAAAAATGGTTTTGGAAAATTTGGTGAAAATTTGAAAAATGGCTTCTAAACTTCTAAGCCTCCTAACGTCCTAAAAAAGTAAAATGACGTTTACAAAATGATGCCAACATAAAGTAGACATATGGGGAATGTAAAATAATAACTATTTTTGGAGGTATTACGGTGTATTTTGAAAGTAGAGAAATTGAAATTTGGAAATTTGCTAATTTTTCAGAATTTTTGGTAAATTTGGGATTTTTTCATAAATAAGGGTGAAATATATTGACTCAAATTTATGACTGTCATGAAGTACAATGTGTCACGAGAAAACAATCTCAGAATGGCCTGGATAAGTAA
This sequence comes from Rhinella marina, assembly GCA_900303285.1. Lineage (NCBI taxonomy): Eukaryota > Metazoa > Chordata > Amphibia > Anura > Bufonidae > Rhinella > Rhinella marina. The sequence goes on from ONZH01025210.1 coordinate 48,509, forward strand.
AAGCGTTCCAAAGTTATAACCACATAAAGTGACACATGTCAGAATTCAGAAATTTGGCCCAGACATTAAGGCCAAAATGGGCTCTGTCCTCAAGGGGTTAAATTGATAAATAAGTATATGTTAAAAACCCAGTAGGTTATAGTGTAATATTGTATACAAATGTGCGTTTAGTCATTAACACGTCTACATCCTGAACGTGGAAGGTGAATGAATAAATAGATATATAAATAATGACTAAAATCATGGTAAACAGTTAAAAATAAAATGTAAAAATATCAGAATAACGTGGAAATAAATACATAAGTAGTCCATAAAGATCCACAGGAATATATCAACATTGTACAGATGAAAAAGTAGTATGTATTAAAAATAATGATGGTATATATACACAAGAGTAGACATCCTTGATAGAAGTGAATAAATAAATAGATAAATATATAAATAAATAAATAAAGAGAAACTTGGTGATATAATAAAGTACCCTCTGATCCCCTCATATGGAAGTAAATGATAAATATAGCAGCCTTATTCTTAAAATGAAACTGATATATGAAATGCAGAATATAGTTTATTTACAGTTTATTTTCCTCAGTGAATACAGTGGAGAAAAAAATATTTAATAGCTTTGCTTTCTCCTCATCGCTCTCTGGAACTCCCTCCTCGTTACTCTGTAAGGGGCCGACACCTTCAGGTTTATACTTTTTACTATTTATATAATTGAAGAACATTTTAGGGTTAGTTTTACTCTCTTTGGCAATTAATCTCTCGGTCTCTAGTTTGGCTGCTTTTATTTGTCTTTTATATATTCTATTTTTTCCCTTATAGTTTTTCAATGCTTACTCACTCCCCTCCTGTTTTAGCTATTTAAATGCTTTCTTTTTGCCATTTATTGCTTTCTTTACAGTTCTATTTATCCACATAGTTTTTTTTATTATTCCTGAACCTTTTATTTCCATAAGGTATGTACCTCTCACAATTAGATATTAGGATGCTTTAAAAATATCCCATTTTGTGGCTGTATTTTTATTTTTACGGACTTTGTCCCAGTTAGTTAGGCCTATGGCCTCTCTTAGTTGGCTAAATTTTGCTTTTTTGAAGTTTGGTATTTTTGTTCCTCCCTGAAAAAACACTCTTTTGAATTGGACAATTGACAATTGGAAGGTTATTATTTTATGGTCACTATTTCCCCGGTGTCCCCCAACCTGCACATCTGTTGTTCTGTCAGGTCTATTGGTAAATACTAAGTCTAGTATGGCTACCCCTCTAGTTGGGTCCTGAACCAGTTGGGAAAGGTAATTGTCTTTTGTTATTGCCAAGAACCTGTTTCCTTTATGAGATGTTCAGGTTCCAGTTTCCCAGTCTATATCTGGGTAGTTGAAGTCTTCAGTTTTCCAGTCTATATAAGACGTATGTCGATCTTAAGGCAAAAGATTTGAAGACCACATTAGTGGTAACTATTATCTATATTATGGTATTCTAATATATTTTCCATTAACCCTTTCACTACCGGAGCTTTTTTCTTTTTTTTTTTGTGTTTTCATTTTTCTTCCTTGAGCCATAACTTTTTATATTTCCATTCACATAGCTGTATGAGGACTTATTTTATCGGGACAAGTTGTACTTTCTAATGACACCATTAATTATGGAATACAATAATAATAAATAATAATAATAAAAACAAAATTGAAAAAGATATATATATATATATATATATATATATATATATATATATATATATACATACACTATATTATATAATATACGTATATAATATTAATATGTATATAATATATTGAAAATAAAAATAAAGTGGAATGTGTGTGTGTGTGTGACTGTATATGGACAGAAGAACAAAAAGTGCCAGATGTATGTAGATTTATAATGGGGTATTGTTTTATATTGTATGGGATAAAGAATGGGGATCATTTATCAAACTGGTGTAAAGTAGAACTGGCTTAGCTACCCATAGCAACCAATCAGATCACACTTTTCATTTTGGAAAGCTCCTTTGGAAAATGAAAGGAGGAATCTGATTGGTTGCTATGGGCAACTAAGCCAGTTCAACTTTACACCAGTTTGATAATTGACTCCCAATAAGTCCATATGGCATTGTATTGATTTTATTTTTCTGCATGCACTTTTATGTTACATTGGCATCAATGGTTGTTGAGTTATAACAAAGTAAGTAAGGAAAAGGAGGTAGAAGCAGCACAGCTATACCTGCATAGAGGTTTCAAATGTCCAATGTTAAAACTTGTATCCTCACAATGGGATGTTGGGTGCAAGCAGCGTTCAGGTCCTGGCTGGATAGTCCCGCAATATCAGAATATAAATTGTAATCCACAGCACTCCATATGTATGATGCAAAAAGGTTGATTTTATTGTGAATCCATTACAGCAGATCACAGCAAATGGCAATGTTTCGGCTCCAGTGAGCCTTTTTCAAGCAAAAACTAGGTATAAAGTGCAACCTTTTATAAGCCCCAATGTGGGTGTGTACCAATTAAATGTGTGTGTCCAAACAGACTTTGCATATATACATATATATTACATTACATAAACATATCCACAGTAGTGCAAAAAGAGTTATAGAATTCCTATACAGAAGCCCATATAAGATCAGCTTTTACATATAATATTGTGTAAAAGAGGTTCAAGTTTCTCACCATATACAAGCGATTCACGTGGTGATTGGTCCGGGCACTGTGTAAAACCTATACACGTGCAGCGTCTCTGTCCTGCCACCGCGCATGCGCAGAGACCGGAAGGAGCCCAACCGTGTCGGAACATGATAGGGTAATCAAAGATGACGTACCTAACATCAAGGAGTTTCCTCGACCTAAGTCATATCAGCAAGGGCCAATCAAGCAGCGTCACCAAGGAGACCAAAGGTAAACAGTCTCCCTGACAGCGCTCTTAGTCGGCCGTCATCTGAACTAAAGCAGAGCGCGTTGCCATAGGGACCGCAGATAAACAGCCCCAATGACAGGCGCTATTCATTGGCTTGTTGAACACAGCTATCCTATAGTAGTAAGGAGCGTTGGTGGGCAGTATGTGGATGCACTAAACAAGGCACCAACCTAGCGAGATCCCCTGTTGGGGGACAAACTCGCTGGTATATGCGGTGGCTTGTTACATAAAAGACCATTTAAGTCCTGAATCTCGGAAAGGACCCAGAACCCAAGAGGAATTATTTTATTGATAGAGGTTCACACATGTTTGCCCTCATGTGCAGAGTAACGCAAGAGGTCACACTTGGGTCACTCTCATGCGGTTCTACTCCCACATTAGGGACTAGGTACCTTAATGAACCGTAGTGTGCTAGCGCTGTTCCCAGTGCCTGCACAACCCACGGAAGGATAGCCCATGTATCGCTAAGACAGCAAAGCCTCAAAACCACATGTTGGTGCATATGGGAGACCATATGCTGCCAATAGCTAGTTTGTAACACGGTAAACCTGTAGGGATAGAGGGAATTTAAATGTATCCTGTTACCGTCTACAAACGCTATATAGCTCAACAATAAATATTCATCATACGGGGGATCTTGGTGTAGATGTCATGAAAAAAGCTATCAGTGGCCGGATCCAGTTCCAACTTTTGTCGGTCTGTGTGGAGAGAATAAAAAGTGAATAAGTCGAAAAGTTAAAATCATCGAAATCACATTAACAACACAACATATTGTTGGGCAAAAACATAAGTTACAATAAAATATACATATGCAAAGGACACATATATATAAAAAAAGAGGAAAAAAAGGAAAAAAAAGAAGTGTACCTAGGCCTATATAGACGTGGGTTATGGTTTCTGGGAGTTATCACAGGAAGACTACTAAAGAGAAATCCCTATTCAGGCCCTTTGGCTCCAGTGTATCTAACTCATAAATCCATCTGAGCTCTTTTTGTTTTAATAATTTCTCTCTATCTCCTCCCCTTTTGAGTTTCAGTACTCCATCAATAATTCTAAAGCGCAACTGTGAAATATTGTGGCCTGCCTTAATGAAATGATCAGGGATCGGGAGATCTATTTTTTTATTCCTTATTTTGGATTTGTGTTGTGTAAATCTTTTTTGAACTCTTGTGTTGTCTCCCCCACATACAGAAGACTACAGGGGCATTGTAAAACATATATTACATATGTAGAATCACATGTGTATCTGTCTCTGATCTTATAATTTTTACCTGTTCGTGAATGTGTGAAAGTATCACCTTTGAGGATGCTATTACAGTGGCAGCAGCCTAGGCATGGGAAGCATCCTGTTTTCCTAACCTTACTGACTCCTTTAGTGTGGTCAGCATGTACAAGTTTATCACGTAGATTGTATGTACGTTTATATGACATCAGTGGTGGATTTTTAAACTCTTCAACTGTTGGATATGTCTGTCTGAGGATCTGCCAATTCTTTTTAATAACCCTTCCTACTTGGTAACTCAGGTGAGTATAGTTTGAAACGAAAGGAATCCTTTTATCCTTAGTGCTTATATGATAATTCTCATTAGTTAATGCTATGGTCTTGATTTTATTTTGATGTTTTTCTAAAATAGGTTTTGGGTATCCTCTTCTCATAAATTTCCGGCTCATTTCCTCTATTCTTTTGTCAGCCAGTGCATCATCCGTCACAATTATCTTCACCCTCAGTAGTTTGCTATATGGTAGAGATTCTACCATTCTTCTAGGGTGTGCGCTGTCAAAGAGTAGTATGTTATTCCTGTCTGTTAGTTTGTGATAGATATCTGTGTACAGTTTACCATTATGTGGATACACTAGGGTATCTAGAAATTGTAATCTCTCTTGTGAGTACACTATTGTGAACTGTAATTCTGGATGAATACTGTTGAGGAATTTGTTAAATTCTTTCAATTCATCAACTGTGCCAGTCCAGATCAGGAATACGTCGTCGATATATCTCATCCAGCCCCTCACCTTGTTGAAGTAGCTGGATGGATATACATGATTCACCTCAAAATCTGTCATATATAGATTAGCATAAACCGGCGCTACATTCGATCCCATTGCGGTCCCCCTGCTTTGAACATAATACTTATCCTGAAACATAAAGTAGTTTTTAGTAAGTATTACTTCTAGTAGGTCTAGAAAAAATGTTCTCTGTTCGTCTGTATACTCCGAATGGCATAGTGTATTTCTAATTGCTTGGAGACCCATTTGATGTTCAATGCTCGTATACAGACTAACTACATCGAATGATACTAGATATTCCCCTGGTTGGAACTCTAGGTCATTCAATTTTTTTTAGAAAGTCTGTGGTATCTTTTACATATGAGGCTGCTTTACTCACAAAAGTTTTAAGTATCTTATCAAGGAAGGTAGCAATAGGTGAAAATATAGAATCCACACCCGCTATAATCGGACGTCCTGGTGGGTTGTCCCTATTTTTATGTATCTTTGGAAGTATATATATATAATGGGTGTGACTGGGGTATCGTTGAGGAGATAATCATGCAGTTTATTGTCAATAATCTCATTCGCAAACGCATCATTCACTAGTATCTTAATAATTTTCATAGTGTCAAATTTTCATGAGCAACAGGTGTATATACTTCAGTATCGCTAAGCTCTGTCTCAAGATTTCTGTCTCATATTTATGTTTATCCATGATGACGATTGCTCCTCCTTTGTCAGCAGGTTTTATAACAATGTCCTCCCTGCTGCTAAGATGGTGGAGGGAAATTCTGTCATCATGGGTAAGATTAGATTTAACCTCTGAACATACTTCTTTTTTCAGTTTCTGTATACCCTGTTTTACAATAGCAATATAGGTTTCTACAGCATTTGATATATTAGGCAGTTGAAAATCACTTTTTCGAATAAGATCAAAATCCTTAAATTTAAGACAGCCTGTTTTAGTGGGAGCTGAGTTACTGGCTGTTTGTTCAGAAAAAAACGCCTTAAGTCGCACCCTCCTAAAAAAAAGCATGCATATCTACTTCAAGATTAAACCAATCAACATGTACCTGTGGACAAAAGGATAGTCCCTTATTCAATAATGATATTTCTGTCAATGATAGTTCAATGGATGAGATATTTACCACTAAGTTGTCTGTTGTATTCATTTGTTCTGGATATCTCTGTGGGATCCCGTCTGTGGAGCTTGCTTCATGCCCAACGGTGGTTTCCTTGACCTGGTGAGTATGGTGTTTTTTTCTCCCTCTGTTGTGTTTCTTTCCACCCCTCCTTCGTTGTTTGTCTTTTGTGTATTCATCCTTTGAGGATGATCTAAAAACATGTTAGTAGATGTCAGCTCTTCTCCTACTTTACGTCTTCTTCTTGGGCGTTGTCCTTGTTGTTGCGACTGTTTAGTGGTTCGTTGTCTCCTCTGGTTGTCCAAATTATATTTATAGATATTTCCTTTCCTATAATCTTCCATATCTCTGTACCATTTCTGTCTCTTTGTCTCCTCTATGTTAGATTGGTATTTATTCAAATCTGTCGACATTCGCGATTGTATTGCGGCCGACTAAGAGCGCTGTCAGGGAGACTGTTTACCTTTGGTCTCCTTGGCGACGCTACTTGATTGGCCCTTGCTGATATGACTTAGGTCGGGGAGACTCCTTGATGTTAGGTACGTCATCTTTGATTACCCTATCATGTTCCGACACGGTTGCGCTCCTTCCGGTCTCTGCGCATGTGCGGTGGCAGGACAGAGACGCTGCACGTGTATAGGTTTTACACAGTGCCCGGACCAATCACCACGTGAATCGCTTGTATATGGTGAGAAACTTGAACCTCTTTTACACAATATTATATGTAAAAGCTGATCTTATATGGGCTTCTATATAGGAATTCTATAACTCTTTTTGCACTACTGTGGATATGTTTATGTAATGTAATATATATGTATATATGCAAAGTCTGTTTGGACACACACATTTAATTGGTACACACCCACATTGGGGCTTATAAAAGGTTGCACTTTATACCTAGTTTTTGCTTGAAAAAGGCTCACTGGAGCCGAAACGTTGCCGTTTGCTGTGATCTGCTGTAATGGATGCACAATAAAATAAACCTTTTTGCATCATACATATGGAGTGCTGCGGATTACAATTATTATTATAACAAAGTGAGGATCACTTTACCACATACAAGCAATCCCTCCTCATTTTCAAATCCTCACTCGCTGATGCAAAACAGGCCTACTTCTCATCTCTAATATCTTCCTTGTCCCACAACCCCAAACAACTTTTTACAACTTTTAACTCTCTTCTCTGTCCCCATCGCCCCCCACCCTCACCTCTCATCTCAGCCAAGGACTTTGCCACATACTTCAAACAAAAGATCGTCAACATCAGAGAAGGCTTTAGCGCACAGTCCCCACAGACCCTATACACAACTACTCAGTGCTCTTCTCTCAAAACCTGCTTCTCCACCATTACAGAAGAACAGCTTTCCACCCTACTCTCCAGATCACATCTCACCACCTGCACACTTGACCTAATCCCATCCCACCTCAGTCCCAACCTCACCACAGTGTTTATCCCAGCCCTAACTGACCTCTTCAACCTATCACTAGCCTCCGGTGTCTTCCCCTCTGGTTTTAAACATGCTACCATTAAACCCATCCTTAAAAAGCCTTCAATTGAGACATCTTTGTCCAGCTATCGCCCCATATAACTTCTTCCATATGCCTCAAAGCTACTTGAGCAACATGTCCATTCTGAACTGTCCTCTCACCTATCCTCCTGCTCACTCTTTGACCGGCTACAATCTGACTTCTGACCCCACCACACGACTGAAACTGCCCTTACCAAAGTCACCAATGACCTGCTAGCAGCCAAAACCAAAAAACATTACTCTGTCCTCCTCCTCCTTGACCTGTTCTCTGCCTTTGACACCGTCGACCACTCCTTACTGTTACAAACTCTCATCTCTTGGCACCACTGACCTGGCCCTCTCATGGATCGCATCATACCTCACAGACCGGACATTTAGCGTCTCCCACTGTCACACCACCTCCTCCTCTCATTCCCTCTTTGTTGGTGTCCCGCAAGGCACTGTCCTCGGACCCCTGCTCTTCTCTATCTACACCTTCGGACTGGGACAGCTCATAGAGTCCCATGGCTTTCAGTATCACTTTTATGCTGACGACACACAAATCTACCTCTCTGGTCCAGACATCACCACCTTACTATCCAGAATCCCACAATGCATATCTTCCATATCCTCTTTCTTCTCCTCCTGCTTTCTAAAACTTAACATGGATAAAACAGAATTTATCATCTTTCCCCCATCTTGCACAACCCCTCCAATAGACCTATCTATCACTATCAACGGCTGCACAACTATGAGTCTACGAAAGTGCTAGTACATACCGTTGTCATCTCTCGCCTAGACTACTGCAACATTCTCCTCTGTGGCCTTCCATCTAGCACTTTCACCCCCTCCAATCTATCCTCAACTCTGCTGCCCAACTAATCCACCTCTCACCCTGTTACTCCTCTGCCTCTACCCTCTGCCAGTCCCTTCACTGGCTCCCCATTGCCCAGCGAATTCAGTTCCAAATAATAACAAATACATACAAGGCTGTCCACAACCTGTCCCCTTCCTACATCTCAGAGCTACTTTCCTGATACATCCCCACACGTAATCTTCGATCCTCACAAGACCTCCTTCTCTCCTCCCCTCTTATCACCTCTTCCCACAATCGCCTCCAGGATTTCTCCCGTGCATCCCCCATACTCTGGAACGCTCTACCCCAACATATCAGACTCTCACCTAAGGTGGAATCCTTCCAAAGCAACCTGAAAACCCACCTCTTCAGACAAGCCTACAACCAGTGACCCTGCTGCCTCTACACCGCCATGACCAGCTCTACCCTCACCTACTGTGTCCTTCCTCCATACCATATAGATTGCCTACCTGGCTCACTATTGATGAAGGGAATTTTTGCTTATTGGGACTTGGAGATTTATGTATATCTCCGTGTCCAGTCCCTTTTATTCTGCTCCTAGACTGTTGTCTTTGTTTGCCCTATAATCCGCTTATTCTGTGTATTAAATACACCTTCTCCAGTCCTTTATACAGCCCAGGAGTAACATACAACCCTTGCAGATATATAAAAATATTTTACTTATAACATAGAGATGACAAAGCAATAGACATAAAGATACAGACACTACAAATAACACAATACATAGAGGACACCACCACACACAGCTGCCTCCATTCCTGCCCTCCCTGGATGCTAAGCAATGTGGCTAATAATGTGCATGTATATAAAGTATATCTAGAGTCCACCAATATACTGTCTACTGGATCTACACTTCTAACCAACTCACATCCAGTACCTGACCATAAGTACATGTACATATAGAGACTCATGCATAAACAGCATATATATAATCTACTGGTAATATAGTTGCAGACTACAAATATCTACACTCACCGGCCACTTTATTAGGTACACCTGTCCAACTGCTCGTTAACACTTAATTTCTAATCAGCCAATCACATGGCGGCAACTCAGTGCATTTAGGCATGTAGACATGGTCAAGACAATCTCCTGCAGTTCAAACCGAGCATCAGTATGGGGAAGAAAGGTGATTTGAGTGCCTTTGAACGTGGCATGGTTGTTGGTGCCAGAAGGGCTGGTCTGAGTATTTCAGAAACTGCTGATCTACTGGGATTTTCACGCACAACCATCTCTAGGGTTTACAGAGAATGGTCCGAAAAAGAAAAAACATCCAGTGAGCGGCAGTTCTGTGGGCGGAAATGCCTTGTTGATGCCAGAGGTCAGAGGAGAATGGGCAGACTGGTTCGAGCTGATAGAAAGGCAACAGTGACTCAAATTGCCACCCGTTACAACCAAGGTAGGCAGAAGAGCATCTCTGAACGCACAGTACGTCGAACTTTGAGGCAGATGGGCTACAGCAGCAGAAGACCACACCGGGTGCCACTCCTTTCAGCTAAGAACAGGAAACTGAGGCTACAATTTGCACAAGCTCATCGAAATTGGACAGTAGAAGATTGGAAAAACGTTGCCTGGTCTGATGAGTCTCGATTTCTGCTGCAACATTCGGATGGTAGGGTCAGAATTTGGCGTCAACAACATGAAAGCATGGATCCATCCTGCCTTGTATCAACGGTTCAAGCTGGTGGTGGTGGTGTCATGGTGTGGGGAATATTTTCTTGGCACTCTTTGGGCCCCTTGGTACCAATTGAGCATCGTTGCAACGCCACAGCCTACCTGAGTATTGTTGCTGACCATGTCCATCCCTTTATGACCACAATGTACCCAACATCTGATGGCTACTTTCAGCAGGATAATGCGCCATGTCATAAAGCTGGAATCATCTCAGACTGGTTTCTTGAACATGACAATGAGTTCACTGTACTCAAATGGCCTCCACAGTCACCAGATCTCAATCCAATAGAGCATCTTTGGGATGTGGTGGAACGGGAGATTCGCATCATGGATGTGCAGCCGACAAATCTGCGGCAACTGTGTGATGCCATCATGTCAATATGGACCAAAATCTCTGAGGAATGCTTCCAGCACCTTGTTGAATCTATGCCACGAAGAATTGAGGCAGTTCTGAAGGCAAAAGGGGGTCCAACCCGTTACTAGCATGGTGTACCTAATAAAGTGGCCGGTGAGTGTATATGCACACATATAAAGTCTACTTGGATATTATACTTATATACATACACACAAGCAGACATATAACTTAGTTTGCTCCAGAAGTGCTGTTCTACCAAGAGGCTGGCAGGACAAGAGAGAGAGTCCAAGTTATACCTGGAATATATGTTCCTGTCTCTCAGCCCCCCTCCCCCATCGACTCTACCCCATGACCACCCAAATATCTTCCCAATCTGTTGGCCAAGCGAATGTTGTCCAACTGCTTTTACACTGTGCCCTTCCTACCTTTGATATGCTAACAAGTGACACATTGGCTTCTGGCCATACTGATATAACTCAATGGGTGAATACCACTGAATAATATCAGTATATGCTATATCATATTTGAGTGGTCTAGGACTGAAGCTCTGGCTGGGAACCATATTCTCCTTGTGTACCAGTTTATAACTTGTCGTGTTCATGCTTAGTGAAATTGTCCGTATGTATACCCTTTTAATATGTACAGTGCTATGGAATGAATGGCGCTTTAATAAAAAATAATAATAATACTAAGAGTAAATAACAAGGCATATTAACAGCAAGGAAAAAGCGAATGTATAAAAATTGAGATACTAAGTATGTGGGAAGAAATCTCATATATTTATAATGTTTCATGTGTTTTATGTGTTTTTATATAATATTTATGGACCTCAAGGAAAACTTTTTTGTTATGAGTTCAAGCAACTCAGGTGTGTTAATATCATGGAACTGGTTCATTCGTCTATTAAATGGGTCCTTTATGTTTGTCTGTTTCTATGTCTGTTCGATTATACATTAAATTTATGTTTGTAACTCATTATGCGTGAACCAGTGATCTGACGTCATACATTGCTAAGAAGAGACTGGTAAGGAGGAAGATACAACCCAATGAAGAGGGATGGACCCAGATGACATAGAGGGGAGGGAGGAGAAAAGGTCGACAATACAAGACACATAGACAACCCTTCTGCTTCTCCCTTGAAGAAGTTTTTTATAATATGTGTTTTCTTGTCTATGTATAATGTACAAATTATATATATATATATATATATATATTTTTTTTTTTTTTTAATTTATTTATTTTTTCACGGAGATCAGCAACCTGCATGGCACATATCTGCCCTCTAGTACCTTTCCTGCTGGTTGCCTCCAATATATATATATATATATATATATATATATATATATATACATATATATATATACAGTGGGAAAAAAGTATTTAGTCAGCCACCAATTGTGCAAGTTCTCCCACCTAAAAAGATGAGAGAGGCCTGTAATTGACATCATAGGTAGACCTCAACTATGAGAGACAAAATGAGAAAACAAATCCAGAAAATCACATTGTCTGATTTTTAAAGAATTTATTTGCAAATTATGATGGAAAATAAGTATTTGGTCAACAACAAAAGTTCATCTCAATACTTTGTTATATATCCTTTGTTGGCAATGACAGAGGTCAAACGTTTTCTGTAAGTCTTCACAAGGTTGGCACACACTGTTGCTGGTATGTTGGCCCATTCCTCCATGCAGATCTCCTCTAGAGCAGTGATGTTTTGGGGCTGTCGCTCGGCAACATGGACTTTCAACTCCCTCCAAAGTTTTTCTATGGGGTTGAGAACTGGAGACTGTATAGGCCACTCCAGGACCTTGAAATGCGTTTTACGAAGCCACTCCTTCATTGCCCTGGCGGTGTGCTTGGGATCATTGTCATACTGAAAGACTCAGCCACATTTCATCTTCAATGCCCTTGCTGATGGAAGGAGGATTGCACTCAAAATCTCACGATACATGGCCCCATTGATTCTTTCATGTACACGGATCAGTCGTCCTTGTCCCTTTGCAGAAAAACAGCCCCAAAGCATTATGTTGCCACCCCCATGCTTCACAGTAGGTATGGTGTTCTTTGGATGCAACTCAGCATTCACTCTCCTCCAAACACGACGAGTTGTGTTTCTACCAAACAGTTCAACTTTGGTTTCATCTGACCATATGACATTCTCCAAATACTCTTCTGGAACATCCAAATGCTCTCTAGCAAACTTTAGATGGGCCCGGATATGTACTGGCTTAAGCAGGGGGACATGTCTAGTACTTCAGGATCTGAGTCCTTGGCAGCGTAGTGTGTTACTGATGGTAGCCTTTGTGACGTTGGTCTCAGCTTTCTGCAGGTCATTCACTAGGTCCCCCCGTGTGGTTCTGGGATTTTTACTCACAGTTTTTGTGATCATTTTGACCCCATGGGGTGAGATCTTGCGTGGAGCCCCTGAACGAGGGAGATTATCAGTGGTCTTGTATGTCTTCCATTTTCTAATTATTGCTCCCACAGTTGATTTCTTCACACCAAGCTGCTTGCCTATTGCATATTCAGTCTTCCCAGCCTGGTGCAGGTCTACAATTTTGTTTCTGGTGTCCTTCGACAGCTCTTTGGTCTTCACCATAGTGGAGTTTGGAGTGTGACTGTTTAAGGTTGTGGACAGGTGTCTTTTATACTGATACCAAGTTCAAACAGGTGCCATTACTACAGGTAATGAGTGGAGGACAGAGGATCCTCTTAAAGAAGAAGTTAAAAGTCTGTGAGAGTCAGAAATCTTGCTTGTTTGTAGGTGACCAAATACTTATTTTTCATCATAATTTGCAAATAAATTCTTTAAAAATCAGACAGTGATTTACTGGATTTGTTTTCTCATTTTGTCTCTCATAGTTGAAGTCTACCTATGATGTCAATTACAGGCCTCTCTCATCTTTTTAAGTGGGAGAACTTGCACAATTGGTGGCTGACTAAATACTTTTTTCCCCACTGTGTATATATATATATATATATATATATATATATATATATTTACACACATATACACAGTAGCATGCAAATGGTTGGGCACCCCTGGTCCAAATTACTGTTGAGATCTATCCACAGATTTTCAATGATGTTCAGATCAGGGCACTGTGAACGTACTAGCCGATGAGACAGTTTACTATGACTGCTCAAGAAAGCAGAAGCGAATATGACACAAAAAATATATATATATATTACCGTCAATAATCTCTCCACTGCCCTATTCTACCACCTACCTAAAGTACACAAAGATGTGAAGAACCCTCCGGGCCGCCCTTTTGTTTCAAGTATTTCCCCCCCTAACATTCAACTTATCACATTATCTCATCAGGCAAGGTTAGATGCAGTCTCATATTACCAGGAGCAAGATCTGACCATTCCCTCAATGCAACGAAAGTTTAAACTAGAAGCTATCAAATTTATACTAACCCATAACAAATTCATATTCGAAGGAAAATTATACAAACAAATCAAAGGGATCGCTATGGGCAGGGCAGTTTCTAGGGAATTTTGCCAACAGGGCGAACAATACAAAAGCGCGCCCCACCCCTCCAATTCACTTTTAAAGTGACCTTACCTTCTAATAAAAAGATTAAAACACATTTTAAAAGAATCAGTTA